>OU898281.1:78630670-78663170 GCA_918026665.1 Diabrotica balteata | reverse complement strand
AATTGTTTTACAAGATTCCATGCTATTTTGTTACTACGTGTCATGTCCATTTTTTCCAGGGTCTCAATCCACTTTTCCTGTTTGACTTGACTTAGCTGTTGGAGTAGTATTGCTCCGCAGTCAACTGTTTCTTGGCTAAAAGAGTCAGTGGAATAGAGGGTTTCGTATGTTCTCCTTAGTTCTTTGGACTCGCTGGACATCCCGGAACATATTGTTGTCTACATCCTCTAGGGATAGTTTTTCTAGGCACATTTTTGAGTACCTCTACAAATTTTTCGTTCAGTGGGAGTACCTCTACAAATTTTTTCTGTTCAGTATCTAGCATGTCTGCATACTTTTGCCAGTTTGCCTTTTTGAAGTTAAATCTCCTTTTGAATGGAATAGCTTGTGGTCTGACAACTGGGAAGATATTTATACCAATTGATCTATGCTGAGTTTTTGGTATGGGGCCATACATTACTTTGGTACATCGGTATTTGAGGTTGTTGCTTGAAAAACAGATATCCTGGTTATATCCTCTTTTCCAAACTTTGCTCTGATAAGATGGTGGAAGTTTAGGATCATGGATTAACGTGAGGCCACTCGTTTCGGCAAATGCTTCAACTGCGTTTCTATTTGCGTCCGAATCTGCATAGTCCCAGAGTAAACTGTGACTGTTAAAGTCTCTCAGTACAAGCTGATTGGCTTGTGATTGAAAATTAGTTGGGGGTGAAAATATAAAAGGCTGGTTTGGGAGCTTGTATACCGAGGTTACTGTGCATTTTCCGATCTCAGTGGGTATTATCTCTATACCGTGTTTATTTGTTGTTCCCACAAATGAGACTATGGTTTGAGTTCTCACAAATACCGCGCTCCCATGCTTATTGTGTGGTATCTCCGTAATCAGTTTCATACCAGAGACTTTCGGTCTCGCTGCAGTAAGGTCTCTGTGGGTTTCCTGGATTGCACAATACCTCACATTTCGTGTTCCTGCAGAATTCTGATAAGATGTCTTGTTTGGCTGTAGTGATGGCCTCGATATTTATGCTCGCTACTGTCATTGTTGGCTCTTAGAAGAACCCTTGTGGCTTGATCTTTGCCATCATGTTTGGTTTGGTCCGGTGTTGGAAGGATTAGCCGTCTACTAGTAGACGTTTCCAGGGGACGCCGTCAATAGAGTTTACTTTGCAGTTGATGTGGCACTATTGATCTCGTGGAGGCTCCTTCCTTGTCCCCACTTTCTGATAAAAGATCTATATCAAAACGTTCTTCAAAAAGTAATTGATGGAAAGAATATTTGTTCGCATTTGTCAAACGAATATTCCATTGAATAATTGTAATACTTTTTAAAGACATAAGAGTCGTATAAACATGTTACCGATAATTAATTTTATTTTTTAATTCAATTTCGTAAATTTTAAGATTATATTTTACATTTGAGGGAGAATTACAATAATCGTGTATATGTTGGTTGATCAAAGTTTTGAGTGAAGCACCGAGCTGACTGATAAACTTATTTTAGGGTTATATAGGTTTATATAGGATTATATAGGCTTATATAGGGTTTCCAAATTGAAATATAGATCCTGGAAAAAAGCTATTAAGTAATAACCATTTTTCTTTTTTTTTGGGGTTACTAAATATAGGGGAGATATATACTTGTGAATGTTATTACTTTTATTAGCAGTAGAAGATTAGCAGTACAAGAAAAAGAAACTGATAAAGATGACTTAAGTCCATGGTGTATTTTTGATGAATTAATTGGACATGACTTATCTAAACATACACCTGTATTGAGAGATATAAAAGAAGTCGACATGTATTTGTCTGATGATATATTACCCACAAAAAATTTCGAACGGAGATTGGAACTGTCCATTGCAGTCGTGGAAAAACCATCGCCATGTATATCCTAACTTAACCACTATATTCATAAAATATTGTAGTATTGTAAAAAAAAACTGTTTCTTGTGAACACTTTTCAAAATCTGGTTTAATTTTAAATAAAAGAAGAACACGGTTAACAAGAAAAGTGGAAAAACTTAAGTTTTTAAATGTCAATTTAGACGATTCGCAATTTAATAATAATGTGTAATGTAAATGTAAGTAGGTACTATTTACCTACTATTTTTATTGTTTAATTTAATTTTTCAAGTTATAATAAATATATCCTTCGTTAGTTTCTTTCACTTCAATACATATACACATAAACGATAATAGCAAATATGTTTGTTTAATGTACTCGCTTATTTGAGACTACTAGTAAACAATCAACTAGTTACTTGTTTGCGAATTATTCAGTTTCGTTAACGATAAAAATGTCAACGACCCACCTCTAGTTTCTTAGGTATAAGCTGGATCGGAACCAGAGATATGTAAAATATTTCTGATCGGAACTAATCGTCTCCCTAATGGGCGTCTATGAGAAATGTGGAGGGGAGACCAAGGGGATATATGATTGTTATCTTTGTCTATTCGCTGAAAATATGATTTTATATCTGTGTTAGATATCCTGTTAAATTTTACCATACCGACCATAAACTTTTATCTACACATATACATATATATATATATATATATATATATATATATATATATATATATATATATATATATATATATATATATATATATATATATATAATAAAACACGGTTTATTAGGGCTGCAGTCAGAAGTTTGGCCGGGATGTTAAAGAAACACTCTTTTGACTTGTGGTTTAGCTTTCGCAATGTTTTATTCCTTTTTCAAGACACTGTAATAAGAAGAATGTGTAAATATTTACCAAAAATCATAATTACAAACAACACACATATAAAATATAAAATAATGGACAAAATGCATTCTAAAATTTTTAAAATTTAGGTAAGAATAGTAAAACTTAGTTTATGGCATCTGTTGTATATTTATATAGTTTTAATTTATTTGTCTTTATTCTAATTTATTTTCTATATTCTAATTTATTAAAACTCACGATAGCTAATTACTAATTTATTAAATAACTGTACAAATTTCTGTTATGTTCGATACATTTTATAATCGCGGTTCCCGAGCTTCTTATGACTGACTGACCCCCTCAATGAGGATCACCGTTATTTATACATCAAAATGCCGTTATCTAGAGACATCTGGCTAGGCATCGATCTTTCCATCCATTAGGTGAGTCATTCTCGGCCGTCGACTGCATTTATGGTTACCTGAATATTCGACCTTTCTTGTAGAAGGGTCTAGTATTTTCTGTCGGCAGGTAACAGGTATGAGCGCCGGAATTACTACAAATAAAAAATAATTAGTCACCATATATTTACAATTTTGGGTCAGAATTTATCGTAACATTGCCCCCCTCTTAAAAGATGGTTCCTCCTGGAACCTTGTCGGGACTGGAACTGGAACGGCATGCTGGTATCGGCAACTGGACCCTCTTTTACAACTTCCAGTTGTATAAAAATGACAAGGGACGGTTTTCTCCCCGCGCCAGGAACTATGCGGATTGCAACAGACTAACACCTGGACTTCGGTGTCTTTAAAGATCTCCTCCAGCATATTTCGTATAACCCTCCAATCTAATTGGCGGCACTCCAACTTTGGCATGGCTAACTTTTGCACGTCGGACTCTAGTACGTGCTCTTTCAACTGAAGTAAGGCTTCCCATACATCTCGGTAGGTAGGTTGATCACGGGCAGTGTCTTTTGTTACCAGGTAGAAAAGGTAACGTGATGCATCTTGAAGTTTTAAGGCTTTTCCAGGAGCTGGCACTTGGCATTGTAGTTCTGCAACTCGACCGAACTTCCTTCGAAAGACGGATGCCAACCCTGGTGCGTCTTTGACACTGGCCGGGATGGTAAGGGCCAGTGAGTAGTCATCGGGAAGCGCGAGTAGATCTTGCTTTTCTTCAGTGGTAACACCATGTCTTGCTTTACCGGTACCTCCATAGGCACCCATGAATTCCTCAAACGTGAGGTCAGACACATCTTGAACTCGGTTTACTTCCACTTCTTCATCTACGTCGTGGTCACCTTCGAAAGACGCCAGCCGGTTATGGTGTACTATCATCGGCTTTTCCCTCGGAATCTTGCTTATTCGATAAATGACATCATTGATATTTTCCGTAATGAGGTATGGACCTTCCCAAAACTGCTGCAGGAACAACCTTTTCGCTTTTTGGGATTATAAAGCCAGACTTTTTCGTTCTTCTTAAAACACCCCTTTTCGGCTTGCGTATCGTACCGTTTCTTCATTCGGTCACTAGCGATCTGGAGATGGCAACGGACTAATTCGTGTACATCGTCCATTCTTCTTCGTAATTCGATCACATAATCTTCACCTGCTACATCTTCTCCAGGTCGACACCCAAACTCTAGATCACAAGGTAGTCGCATCTCGCGTCCGAATAGGACTCTGGCTGGTGTCTGGCCTGTCGATTCGTTAACAGCAGATCTGTAGGCCATTGTGAAGAACGGAAGATATTGGTCCCAGTCTCGCTGATGATCGGACACCATCTTTGTCAAATACTTGCCTACTGTCGTATTCATTCGTTCTACCATACCATCCGATTGCGGATGATAAGCCGTAGTTCTTGTTTTCTTCATACCTAGTCTATCACATATCCCTTGGAATAGATCGCTTTCGAAGTTCCTGCCTTGGTCACTATGGATCTCCAAAGGCACTCCAAATCGGTTGATATATTCTTGGATCAACTTATCTGCAACGGTGGCCGCCTTCTGGTCTGGAAGTGCGTAAATCTCGACCCACTTAGTGAAGTAATCCATTACTACCAACATGTACTTGCCTCCATTATCACTTTCTGGAAATGACCCAGCAATGTCCAAAGCTATTCTTTCAAACGGGCTTCCAACATTATATTGTCTCATAGGAGCTCTCCTTTTTCGATAAGGCCCGTTACTCGTAGCACAAATAGTACATTTCTTACACCAGTCTTTTACATCGTCGGAACTGTTCATCCAATAAAACCGTTCCCGAATTCGCTGAAGGGTCTTCTTCACACCAAAATGCCCTCCTGATGGACTGTCGTGTAACTGACGAAGTACTTCGGCTGTTCTGCTCTTTGGAATCACCAACTGTCTTCTCTTCTCTGAACCGTCATCATTTTCCAGGACTCGTTTGAGCAAGCCATCTTCCATGATAAATGAGTCCCACTGGGCCCAATACGTCTTAACTACTGAGCCTAGGTTCGATATTTCTTGCCAAGGTGGTCGACGGTTTTCCTCTTTCCATTTTCGGATTTTCTGTATAACTGGATCTCTCTCTTGTTCTTCCCTGATCTCGGTAGGCGTCCAGTCGTCGTTGATCACCGTCGTTCTTAGCACTGCTGCTTCCTTGGATTCCGTTTTGTTGCAGTGGGAACACTCTGCTGGGCATGGCCTTCTGGAAAGAGAATCAGCGTTTCGGTGGCTAACTCCGGCCCGGTGCTCAATCTTAAAATCATATTCTTGGAGTCGTTCGATCCACCTGGCTATCTGACCCTCTGGATTCTTAAACTGCATCAACCACTTAAGGGCGGCATGGTCGGTTCGGATTAAAAACTTTCTTCCATAGAGGTATTGATAGAAGTGCTCTACTGATTTCACTACTGCCAGAAGTTCTCTTCTCGTGACGCAATAATTCCGCTCAGGTTTTGAGAGAACTTTACTAAAATATCCAAGGACTCTTTCCTGTCCTCCTTGGATCTGAGACAGCACTGCTCCAATTCCCACATTACTTGCATCTGTATCTAAGATGAACTCTCCTTCTGGCAGTGGATACCCTAAAATTGGTGCTGTGATTAAATGCTTTTTTAAGGTCTCAAAGGCATTTTGGCAGTCTACATCCCAGCGGTATTCTCTTGCTTCCTCTGTAAGTCGCGTTAATGGTTTAGCGATATCTGCAAACTTCTTAATAAACCTCCGGTAATAAGTACATAGTCCAAGAAAACTTCTCACTTGATGTTTGTCAGTTGGTTTTGGCCATTCCTTAATGGAATCGATTTTTCCCTTATCCACAGCCACTCCTTCTTTACTGACTATATGACCCAGATAATTGACTTTACCTTGAAATAGCTGGCACTTCTTGGGGTTTAACATCAATTGGGCAGCTTTAAGTCGATTAAAAACGTTTTCTAAATTCTTCAGATCGTCTTCAAATGTCTCCCCCAAGACGATTATGTCGTCTAGATAAACTAGGCATGTTTTCCAAGATAACCCTCTCAACACATTTTCCATAAGCCTCTCAAATGTCGCAGGAGCGTTACAAAGTCCAAATGGCATAACGTTGAATTGCCATAATCCAGATCCTGTGGTGAAGGCTGTCTTTTCTTTATCTACCGGGTCCATTTCTACCTGCCAGTATCCAGACTTCAAATCCAAAGTAGAAAATAATTTACTTCCAGCCAATGTGTCTAATGTGTCATCGATCCGAGGCAGAGGATAACTATCTTTCTTGGTAACGTTGTTCAGCAAACGGTAATCCACACAGAACCTCGTTGTTTCGTCTTTCTTCTTAACCAGGACCACCGGAGAGACCCATGGGCTCGTAGAAGGTTCTATCACCCCGTCTTTCTTCATTTCCTGAACAATCGTTTCAGCTTCCTCTCTTTTCGCCTGTGGTAATCGTCGAGCTGTTTGACGAATTGGCTTAGCATTACCAGTATCAATTTTATGCTTAACAACGGTAGTTCTTCCCGTCTTTCCTCCTTTCGGTACGAAAATATCACGATACTGCCGAAGAAATTCCCTTAATTTCCTTTTCTCAATCTGATTCAGAGACTGTCCAGCAACCGCAACCATTTGATCAAATTTATCGTTGGAATTATCAGACGTTGTCATCTGACGGATTATGGATGTGACAGGTACACAAGTTCCTACTTTTGTCTCTTTCTTGATGGTTACTGGGTAGTCATTGACATTAATAAGTCTCACAGGAATTTCTTTAGCCGAAGTCACTAATTCTTTTCCAATTATGATTCCACGGCCAACTTCGTCGTCATGATTCCAAGGCTCCATCATAACAGGTGTTCCTTCGTCCACAATTCCCTGTAGCCGCGCTACTATTATCGTTTCACTTCTCGCAGGCACGACTGTATCTTCTTTAACGGCTGCTTGCATAGTGTTGTCATCATGTGGATGGAGAAATACCTCCTCGTTACCAACTTTGATTACCTTATTCTTAAAATCCAATTGGAATCCATGCGTATTCATTACGTCCATTCCTAATATAACATCCTCTTCGATGTCAGCAACTATAACAGTATGGACGAACTTTTCTGTTCCAATTCCTAATTGTACCTGGATTTCTCCATGAATGTTGGCATTTTCACCTGTAGCGGTCCGCAGTCGCAACCTCGTTGGTAACAGTTTCTTACGGCTGTTTATAACTGTCGGGCGAATAATGGCTCTTGTCGCTCCGGTATCCACCAACAACGTATGCTTTTTACCATTTATTTCTCCATCTACATATACACTATCTTCACGACATTTCAAAGAAGCTATTAGTATGAGAGGGTCTTTGGAAAAGTTCTGGGTCGAAGCTGCCCCCCTGAGGCCGACCCGTTCTGGTTTTCCTGATGGTGAGTTTCTTGATTTGTGTCGTACCTAGGATGCTTACATGAACTTCGTACGTGTCCTATTTCGCCACAATTCCAGCATCTTATGGTCTTCGTTTTCTTGTATGTCATGCTTTTCATCATATTAACGAGCTGGTCAAGTTTATCTTCATCTTCTTCCTCTTTTACAGTCCTAACTTTACTGTAACCGCCAGAGGCCTGCGTAGCTGACTCGTATTCGAGGGCGGCGGATAAGACATCAACCAGCGTCTTGTGACGAGCTAATCGTAGTGTTCTTTGCATCTCATGATCACGAAGACCATCAATAAACGTTTGAACGGCCAACTTTTCCATCATGTCTTCGGGAGCTGTTGGATAAGCATATCGCACTAATCTGGCGATATCTACTTCATATTCTTGAAGAGCCTCATCTTTCTTTTGTCTTCGATTTTTGAGCTGCGACTGATATACATGCTCCAAGTGTTCGTGGCCATATCGCATATTTAACCTCTTCTTCAGTTGTTCGAAATCATCCGTCTCCTCTACGGCTATGGTCTGGAGCACATCTAAGGCATCTCCTCGAAGAGCTATAGTCAGGTTTACAGCCTTTTCTTTTTCTGACCATCCATTCGCTCTTGCAGCTGATTCGAACTGTTTCATGTAGTTGTTCCATGACGATTTTCCGTCGAAAGTTGGAACTTTGACCTGAACATAACCTCCGCTTCCTTCAAATTTCGGCCGTGTTTCCAACTTACATTTCGTCTCGTCTTCTTTTATCTCTACCGGATCTAAAGCTACCGTATTAATTGGTGGTAGCACTCTCGTGTTAGTTATCATGGTCTCTAACTGTTTGATTTTCTCTTCAACTTTATCAAATGTTTTAGAGACTTCTTCAAATTTCTCATTATTCTTTTTAGAAGTTTCTTCCATCATTTGAGAAATATTTTCAAATTTCTCGTCGAATCTTCTAGACACATTTTCGAGTTTCTCGTCGTTTTGTCTACCTACTTCTTTAATAATTTGAGATTTCATCCAATCTTTTGGAAACGTTCTCGAATTTATCATCATTTTTTTTAGAAGTCTCCTCAATCATTTGCGAGACGTTCTCAAATTTACTATCATTTTGTTTCGAAGATTCTTCAATCATTTGTGAGACATTTTTAAATTTCTCATTTATTTTTGTTAAAACTGTTTCTTCTGATGATTGAAACTGGAATGTCTCTGGGTCATCTCCATTCTTGTTAAGAACATTCTTCAGTCGCTCCTGGAGGATTTTCTTGGACCCGCTGCAGTCTTCATCGCGTTCTTCTAGTTGCTCACGCAACTGTTTCACTGAAAGTTCTACTAGCAGCATCTTTGGTCAGGCACACACGTACTTTTTGAAATGTTCTTTCGTACAACGATCACTACCGAACTACGCGGATGTTCCCGATAAACAATACTTTTCAAAAGTTCAAAAGTCTTTTCAAGAATTCAAAAGTCTTTTTATATTCAAACCCCACACCTGACACCACTGTTGTATATTTATATAGTTCTAATTCATTTGTCTTTATTCTAATTTATTGTCTATATTCTAATTTATTAAAACTCACGATAGTTAATTACTAATTTATTAAATAACTGTACAAATTTCTGTTATGTTCGATACATTTTATAATCGCGGTTCCCGAGCTTCTTATGACTGACTGACCCCCTCAATGAGGATCACCGTTATTTATACATCAAAATGCCGGTATCTAGAGACATCTGGCTAGGCATCGATTTTTCCATCCATTAGGTGAGTCATTCTCGGCCGTCGACTGCATTTATGTTTACCTGAATATTCGACCTTTCTTGTAGAAGGGTCTAGTATTTTCTGTCGGCAGGTAACAGGTATGAGCGCCGGAATTACTACAAATAAAAAATAATTAGTCACCATATATTTACAATTTTGGGTCAGAATTTATCGTAACACATCTTTTAATGGTGTGTTTTAACTCTGATAAATAGAGAACAGAAAGAAAAACATTGTAATTAAAATTTATATGTGTGTTATTAATGTTGAATGTCAAAGCTTTTTATATACGACTAGTAAGTTGCACTGACGAATTATGATTTTTTGTAAATATTTACACATTCTTCTTAATACAGTGTCTTGAAAAAGGAATAAAACATTCCGAAAGCTAGACCAAAAGTCAAAAGAGTGTTTCTTTCACATCCCGGCCAAACTTCTGACTGCAGCCCTAATAAACTCTGTTGTTTGTTTTATATCAACAGTCACTAATATCCAGTATTTCTTATATATATATATATATATATATATATATATATATATATATATATATATATATATATATATATATTGTCATACTTCTTCTTTCCTAACCAAAGAAAAAAATAAATAAAAAGATCCATAATAAAATTTTATCCAGTATTTCTTATATATGTATATATATATATATATATATATATATATATATATATATATATATATATATATATATATATATATATATATATATATATATATATATATATATATATATATATTGTCATACTTCTTCTTTCCTAACCAAAAAAAAACAAATAAAAAGATCCATAATAAAATTTTAAGATATCATTATAAAAAAAATGTATATAGTAATTTAAGATAAGATTTAGTGTAGATAAGAATAGAAATTTGTGTGGCCCAACAAAATTATCAAAAAACCCCTTTGTGTAGAATTAGAAGACATTTTACCTGTTAATTTGTCATTGTTTGTGTATTAAATGACCATATTCTAATCTTTGGAAACAGGTATAGATCGTGTATTAACAGACTGAGGACAAAAAAATCAATTTTTATTTATTCTTTCTCTGAAACAGTAATTTGGTCTTCCCAAATGATACACAGAATTTTTAGAATTAACATTAACACTAGTAAACAGGATTTGAGTTTTTGATTGGATAGTCGTTTTTGAATGGTAATGGGTTTAGCCTGATTAGGACACCGGGAGCGCGGGAGTTGTAATTTGGCCATCGAAGGAAACAGTCGTTTGTTTCAAGATAGGGTGTGGTTCGTGAGTTTGGATACCGGCATTGTGAAAAGAAGTGAATAGTTTTGCAGAAGGAGATAACAAGTAGATTAAAATAGATCCGTGTATCTACCGTGGGCATTTTGTAAAGTATATGTGAAAGTAGTTTTACGGCATCCAGTTGACAAAAGGAGGTCCTTGTGTCATTAATAAGTAGCTGAGTTTTTGGAGAAGCGAATCAGATGTTTTTGTGTAGTCTGCAGGAGGTTTACAGAGACGTTAGGAAGGAGCCGAGGCGCCAAAGAGGAGAGATCACATCGTTGAGGAGACTGGACTTTTCTGGGTATGTTCTAACATACAATTCAATAAGGAAAAAAGATATAAGTGTTTTGTACAATTGAAATTGGTGTCTGTGAAGGATATGTGTTGACATCATGGTCATTATCATTCAAATTTAAAGAATTGAGTTTTGTTTGACTAATCAAAAGTTTAAAGTTTTGTTGATTTTTTGTTTCAAGTATAGGAAGTTTAAGTAAAATTGGTTTTCACTATAAATTTATATAGATTTAAAATATTGTTATAACAATTTCATTTTTTTTTGTTGTATGCTGATTGATAAGATAACGGCAGAATTTGATAATTGTGTTATTCTGTTTCATATAAAATAAAGAATACTTAATTTCTTGTAATATACTATTTTCTTTTATTATTATCCTTCTCTATCCCGATGAAGGACAACTAGAAAATCTTTGAATTCATCGAACACAGGTAATATAAGAAGTTTTATTTTACATTTGATAACAATTAAGTTATATTTTTTTGATTGGCTCAATAAATTAAAATCAAAGTCAAAATAAAAAATCATAACATATATATATATATATATATATATATATATATATATATATATATATATATATATATATATATAACAGAGCGTGGAAACTTGAACTGTTCACGAATTTCAAAATAATGCTAAGTCTCTTCCAGACTTTTAGTTATTTCGGCATCACGTTTCAACAACAAAGTGCTCACTTCGGATCGTTATCTTTCGTGAAATAATTCTAGTCCTTTCAGACTTTTATTTTTTTCGGACGAATGGTTTAACGGCAAAGTGATATTTCAGCTCCTTCGCTAATTTGTAAGTCCAGTACCTAACAAGCACCAGCTACTGTCCCCTAACTGGCAAGTGTGTACGTTAACTATCATGCTGCGAGATGCAAGGCGCATGCGTGGGGAGTGTCACTGGCAAGGGTGAAGCTCTACCGCTACGGGCTACGGGCATGCCAGTAGCTAGCAGAGAATTGTCAGATTTGTTGTGTTGGTGATAAAAATTAATCGTTTTATTTTTAAACTTGTTAATTTAAAAAATGTTTCTTTGGGATGATGAAAAAACCATTAAATTTATTGCTATATATAGAGAATTAAATGTCTTTTAAATTCTAAATCATCTCTAGATAAAAATAAAATAGCCCGAGACAATGCTTACACAAAAATTCAACAGGAAATGAGTGAAGTTATTAGTAGAAAGGAGACAAAGGCCAATTTAAAAAATTGCTCCAAGATTCTCTCGCCTACCAATCCAATTTCTCTCCCAAATTTTTCTCTTTTTGAGTTCGGCTTGATTCTTATTAAAGTTCTAACAATATCTGTGGTCATTAACAATATTTGCTTGTTAAATTCATTCGGAATATCTTCCATGCATCCTATTTTCTTTGTTGGAAACTCAAAAACTTTTAATTACAAACAAGTACTTACTTTAGTTTCAGATGAAAACCACTCGATTGTTTACTAGCACTAGCATGTGTAAAAATCTACCCTGCTTTTTCGCCTTGCCAGAATAGGCAAGCGAGCTACTGGCATGCCAATTACTAGCTAATGTGTTTTGCGCTTGCCAGTTACTGGCCTATACCAGCAACTGGCATGCCAGCTACTTCCCCAATTTACTGGCATGTATGTACCTGGCTTTACAGACTTTTCTTTATTTTCAACAAATGATAACTTAACAGCCAAGTTTCGAATCCCTTCATTTGTTATTTGCGAGATTATTTAAAAGTCGCGAGACTTTATATTTATCTTATATTCTTATAAGTCTTGAAGTTCGATGATTTGGAATAGGTGAGAAATAAAAACGCAAAGTTTCAAAAAACGCAAACGCAAAAATAGGTCTTGTTTGTTAAGATTAAGAACTACCCTGTTCTCCGACTAAAATCAAGGAAAATATTCGTATAAATGTATAATAATAATAAGCTATGGGAGTTTTTATCAGTTCTTCTACCAGGCGCGGCCCCCTGCGAATGAGGGATGCTTTCTGGGTATCCGTAGCGCAGATACCCAGAGGGTAACAGGAATACCTGTCGTGGAACAAAAACTGACACCTGGAAGTAGGTATAAAATGCACACCCATGATAATGGAGAATAATAATTTATGTTTAGAGTCGCTGCCTTGGGATCGCCAGGGCACGTCTGGAGCCGGCGCTGGACGTGACAGCATGCGGGATGTCGGTGGCAGTGTGTTGAGGAGGCGGGCCCCTGTCATACAATCAGCTAAAGCCCAACAACAACAGCAAGAACAACCACAAGCGAGCCAAACAACAACAAGAGCTCCACTCGCTTCTATTACCAGGTGACAAACCTCGGTCAAGAAACGATCGGGTATCGACAAAATCTCTATGTCGAATTTTGCAGGGAGTACCCAGAAATTCAAGTAACTGAACAACGAGTTGCTGATCAATACCGGGTAATTATAAGAAATAATCTTATCCCAGAGGCTAGACGCAATACCATCAGAAGCGAAGTCGAACGGGAGATTAATTACCAAGAGGTAAATGTAGATCAAGTCCCTAATGAGAGGCATGAGCAGATTCCTGGGCATTGATTCTAATTGAGATTTCGACTGAAAACATGTTGAAATCAATATGGCGACGTCGAAATGCGACTTTGCGAGCCTAGTGGATTTTAGCTGAACTAACTAAAGGACGTCACTAAATTTCGATTTATCGAAATTAATTTCAACTTCAAGAAAGTGGTTGAAATTTAATTTCGAGTCGAAATTAATCTGACATGACTAGCGGGACTGGGAGAAGCGAGGTTAGGTTGGTTCAGTTTAGGCGGTGTTGTTTGATTGTTGCAACGAAAACTGAGGCAAAAAGTATTAATATGGCTGGGTTTTATCAGAAATTGTATGTGATTCGGCACATAATTGGTCGAAATTTTAACACCTATAAAAATAGAACTGCGGTACCTGGGGGCCCCAAGCCAGATGCTACTGATTATTTTTTTAAATATACTGTGGTGTAAAAATTAAAGAAATAAAATGTCCCAATATTAAAACTAAATTGAAAACCACAATTTTTGAATATATTCAACAGGCTGTAATGGAAGATAGAAATAATAAATAATTTGGTTGTAATAATTTATTTTAATTCTACACTCTTATTTGGAGATATAAAATAATCTTTAAACTCATCAAGAATTTTTAGAGCGGTAATGTATTGTTTTTAGTAATACCAATACTAAGCTGCAGTAAATTTAAAAATATAATATAACCACTAAGTCAAAAGCGATCATAATTTCTTTTTGGTCCACAGACAATTTAGTGCCACCATCACCAACAGCCTCCATCCATTTTCTTTCAATTCAAAATATAATCATTGAGAATGGCCACTAAAAATTTAACAACTCAAACAAGAAACAAAAATCGTAAAATGTAAACAAAACAAACATTTAACAAGCGTGCAGCCAATAAACAAGACGGCCAACCCAAATTCTGAGCAGTGTCAAAATGATAAAGTAAATGTCCCCACTTTTAACTAAAATCGAAATGGATGAGAATCGCTAGCGATTGCGACTGTCATGGCGTAGTCGCTTTTAAATTTCGACATCGAAATGAAATAGAATCAGGGCCCTGAGCTTACCATACAAGAAACTCAACCTGATAATACACTACAGGACAACAACGAGTTACGCGATACTCTGGTAAGCGAAATAGCACGAGCTGTACAAGAGTTTAATGGAACAAATCCACTTAGCAGACCACCGCTACCAAAAATAAACTCTTCTAAAAAACTAGGTGCTCTGTTACAAATAATAAATACTGAAGTCCTACCCAATTACGTCGTAGAAGCTCATACGCTGGAATATTTGCATATGCTTATTTACTGTGCAGCAACGGCAACAGCTAATATAATGGGAATTAAGATCAGAACACGACGGGGTACCAATGCCGGAAAGACTGATAACAGAGTTGCACCCTGGGAGAAACGGCTTCTAAACAAGATTGAATTACTGCGGAGGGACATTGGTCAAATGACAGAATATATACGAGGAACAACAAGTAGAAAAGTCATTAAAAGAGCTGACCAAATAATGCTAAGCACTGCAAGACACTCGCAATATGATCCAGTATACATCACAGCCCATCAGTGCCTCATTAAAACAAAAACTCTCCGTTTATTCAGGACTAAGGAGGTACAAGGTTAGTAACAGCCGGAAATGTGACAATGCGCTTTTTGAGCATGCCGAGAAGGCGTTCTATCGGAAACTTAATTCCACTGTCGAAAGTGCCAATAAATCATACCCAAGCCAAGAAGACATTCAGGAGTTTTGGGGAAATCAACTTTCCACACCAGCTGCTCTTAACACCAATGCTGGATGGATAGAAGATACGACGCACAGCTGTCAACACTACCGCACAACTGTTTATGAACACTTCACCACAGAAGAAGTCTCTAATATCATCAAAGAGCTTCATAACTGGAAATCTCCTGGACCAGACGGAGTTCAAAACTTCTGGCTTAAGAAGTTCTGGAGTGCTCATGAGCGCCTGTCAACATTAATTAATCGTGTTATTTCTAATCCGCAGGAAATACCATCATTAATAACTCAAGGAACAACTTATTTAATACCAAAGGATCAAAATAATACCCAAGATCCAGCCAAGTACCGCCCAATTACGTGTCTTCCAACTCTGTATATGACTCAGTCATTTCTAACCAGGCATACACCAAAAAAAGGAACCTCTTCACTGCCTTTATTGACTATAAGAAAGCCTTTGACTCAGTGCCGCATGAATGGCTGGTAGATATATTAAGAATATATAAAGTCGATGATAATATAGTGACCTTCTTAAGACATATAATGACAGATTGGAAGACTATAATACCTGGTGAAAATAATACTCCAAATACCTGCTGAAAATAATATCGAAACGGAAAATATCGCAATTAACCGCGGCCTATTCCAGGGAGACTCGCTGAGTCCCTTGTGGTTCTGTCTAGCGATGAACCCTCTATCCCAGCTATTGAACTAGACTGACTCAGGTTTTAGCATTAAAAACAACAACACTGTAGTGGCGAAGCTTAATCATCTGTTGTATATGGATGATTTGAAACTAATGGCTTCCCCTCGAAATCACTTAGATCAAATGCTAAAAACTGTAGAAACTTTTTCAAATGATATCAGTATGCACTTTGGGTTAGACAAATGTCGTGTACTAAATATAGTCAAGGGAAAGGTTCAGCCCGGGGGATTCGATATGCAAAATGGCCAAAACATCGAGGCTATGGGCGAAAATGACATGTATAAATATCTAGGAGCAAAGCAAGCGCGGAAAATTGACCATAAACAAATGAAAATCGAATTAACATCAGAGTTCATACGAAGGGTAAAACAGCTACTCTGCTCACATCTTAATAGTAAAAATTTATTTAAGGCATTGAACACCTATGCATTTTCCGCGCTTAGCTACTCATTTGGTATTATTAAGTGGACTAAAACGGATATAGAAACTTTTCAGAGAAAAGTACGAACACACCTCACAAAGGCACAAAAACATCATCCTCGAAGTGCAGTAGAAAGAACGACATTACCGCGGTATTTAGGAGGACGAGGACTTATTGATATAAGCGAGCAGTTAGAAAAACAGATTACTAATTTAAGAACTTATTTTCAGGTGCAGGCGGAGACATCTACTCTTCATCGCGCGATTTGTGCAGTAGATGATACAACACCGATCAAACTGAGGGAACAAGAAATGCGCATAGACCATCTTACTAAGAACGAAAAAATGCGCATCTGGATGGGTAAACCTCTACACGGGCGACATCAGAATGAGCTCAGTCAAGACTATGTCGACAATATAGCGTCGAACTATTGGCTGACATCAGAAAATATGTTCCCTGAAACAGAAGGTTCATTACTCCCCATTCAGGATCAGGTTATACCAAACAAAAATTACCTGAAATATATCGTCAAAGACCCTCAGGTTCAAAACGACAAATGCCGATATGGATGTCAAGCCCAAGAAACTATCCAACATCTTACCGGATGCTGCCAGGCATTTGCTGACCTATCGTCAAAGACCCTCAGGTTCAAAACGACAAATGCCGATATGGATGTCAAGCCCAAGAAACTATCCAATATCTTACCGGAGGCTGCCTGGCATTTGCTGCAACTGAATATAAGGAACGGCATGACTCAGTGGGAAAGATCCTCCATCAAGAGATAGCTTCTAAACTGGGACTTCTACAAACAAACCATCTCCCATATTATCAATACGTTCCTGAGAGTATTCTTGAGAATGACAACTATATGCTATACTGGGATCGCACTGTGCTCACAGACCAAACTGTAGCACATAATAGACCACATCTCGTGCTAGTTAATAAACTAACAAGACAAACAACTCTAATAGATGTGGCGATACCTAACAGCAATAATCTGCGTGTTAAGTACAACGAAAAGATCGCCAAGTACAGAGATCTGGAAATACAAATAAGGAGACAATGGAGAATGGAAAGTACCCAGACTATTATTCTTTCTACCACTGGAGTCATTCCGAAGAACCTCCTAGAAAACATAAAAAGCTGGGTCTAAATGAACATCTATATAAGATCATGCAGAAAGGTGTGATACTTTCGACGTCTAGATGCGTGCGAAAATTTATGGGAGATACACTGACTTACCAAGTCACCTAGGACTCGATAACATGGAAAGAGTTCCACCAGAGCTCAATCCTTTTGATACCGTAGGTATCTGGGATGAGTAAATTTTCCCCTTAGAGGGAGTGTGAGCCGTATGGCTAAATCTGGATAATAATAATAATAAGGAACAAGAAATGCGCATAAACCATCTGACTAAACAAGAAAAAATGCACACCTGGTTGAGTAAACCTCTGCATGGGCGACATCTCAATGAGATCAGCTAAGAATATGTCGACAATACATCTTCGAACTATTGGTTGACATCTGGAAAGATGTTTCCCGAGACTGAGGGTTTCCTACTTGCCATTCAGGATCAGGTAATTCCAACTAAAAATGACCTAAAATATATTGTTAAAGATCCTCAAGTCCAAAATGATGAATGCCGATATGGATGCCAAGCCCAAGAAACCATCCAACATCTTACCGATGGCTGCCAGGCATTTGTCAGTACCGACTATAAAGAACGCCATGACTCAGTAGGAAAGATTATCCACCAAGAACTAGCTGACAAACTGGAACTTCTCCAAACCGATCATCTTCCTTATTATCAATATGTCCCTGACAGAATGCTTGAAAATGACAACTACAAGCTATACTGGGACCGCACTGTGGTCACAGACCAGCCAGTGGCCCATAATAGACCGGATCTCATACTAGTGAATAAAATTACCAGGCAAACAACACTTATTGATGTGGAGATACCTAACACTAACAATTTGCGTGTTAAATACAACGAAAAAATCGCCAAGTATAGAGGTCTGGAAATACAAATCAAGAGACAATGGAGAATGAAAAGTACCCAGACAGTACCTATTGTTCTATCTACTACTGGTGTTATTCCCAAAAACCTCCTAGCAAACATAAAACAGCTGGGTCTAAATGAACATCTTTATAAGGCCATGCAGAAAGCTGTACTCCTCGCGACGTCCAGATGTGTACGAAAATTTCTGGGAGATACTCCAACATACCAAGTCACCTAGGGCTCGATAACACGAAAAGAGTCCCACCAGAGGTCAATTCTTTTGATACCGTAGGTATCTGGGATGAGTGGATTTTCCCCTTAGACGGAGTGTGAGTCGTATGGCTAAATCTGGGATAATAATAATACATTGCCCATACATTGGAATATGTGCATATGCTGATTTACTGTGCGGCAACAGCAATTGCTAATGTTATGGGCATTAAGATCAGAACACGACGGAGTAACAACATCGGAAGGACTGGTAACAGAATAGCACCCTGGGAACAACGACTGCTGAGGAAGATTGAATTACTGCGTAGGGACATTGGACAAATTACGTAATACATTGGAGGAGTAAGAACTCGAACAGTAGTTAAAAGAACTGAAGAAATAATTCTGAATACTGGAAGACACTCACAACAAGATTTTTGTGTCGAGCTGTGTTGTTTTCTGATCCAGAAAGTAACAGCTCGACACTGCCTGGTCACACTAAAACAAAAACTGTCCGTTTATTCAGTTCGCCTAAGGAGATACAAAGTGAATAACAACCGGAAATGTGACAATATACTTTTTGAGCATCCAGAGAAGTCTTTCTATAGGAAACTGAATTCCACTGTAGAAAATGTAAATAAATCCTACCCAAGCCAAGAAGAAATTCATGAGTTTTGGGGAAACCAACTCTCGACACCAGCTACTCATAACAACATTGCTGGATGGATTGAAGAAACGACGAACAACTGTCAACACTCCAGTAATGTTCCCTATGAACCTTTCACCACTGAACGAACATTATCAACGAGCTTCATAACTGGAAATCTTCTGGGCCAGATGGAGTTCAAAACTTCTGGCTAAAGAAGTTTTGGAGTATACACGAGCATTTAACAGTATTAATTAATCATGTTATTTTTAATCCGCAGGAAATACCACCATTTCTTACTGAAGGAACCACTTATCTAATACCATAGATCAAAATAACACCTAAGATCCAGCCAAGTACCGTCCAATTACTTGTCTTCCAACTTTGTACAAATTGGTCACATCCTGTGTAACCCAGCGTATCTACCAACACTGCTCTCTAAACAATATCATAGAGCCTCAACAGAAAGGATGCGCTAAGGGTTCCATGGGCTGCAAAGAACAACTTATAATCGACTCAGTCATTTCCAACCAGGCGTACACAAAAAAAAAGGAACCTTTTTACCGCCTTCATCGACTACAAGGCCTTTGATTCAGTACCGCATGAATGGCTGATAGATATATTGAAAATATATAAAGTCGATGTTAACATAGTGACCATTTAAAAGCATATAATGACGGAGTTGAAGACTAAAATTCACCTTCAAATACCTGGTGAAAAAAACATCGAAACTGAAGATATCCCAATTAACCGGGGCCTTTTTGGGTTCTGTTTAGCGATGAACCCACTATCTCAGCTACTGAACTCAACTGACTCAGGTTTTAGTATCAAAAATAACAATACTGTTGTGGCGAAGCTTAATCATTTGTTGTATATGGATGATTTGAAATTAATGGCTTCCACTCGAAACCACCTAGACCAGATGCTAAAAACTGTTGAAAATTTCTCAAATGATATTAGTATGCACTTCGGTCTTGACAAGTGCTATGTCTTAAATATAATCAAAGGAAAGGTTCAGCCCGGCGGATTCGATATGCAAAACGGCTAGAACATCGAGACCATGGATGAAAATGATATGTATAAATAACTCGGAATAAAGCAAGCGTGGAAGATTGACCATAAGCAAATGAAAACTGAGATAACAACTGAGTTTATACGAAGGGTAAAACAGCTGCTTCGTTCACACCTTAACAGTAAAAATTTGTTTAAGGCACTAAACACCTACGCATGTTCCGCGCTTGGCTACTCATTTGGTATTGTTAAGTGGACAAAAACGGATATAGAAAATCTTCAGCGAAAAGATCGAACACACCTCACAAAGACACAAAAACACCATCCTCGAAGTGCAGTAGAAAGAACGACATTACCGCGGTTTTAGGAGGTCAAGGACTTATGGATATAAGCGAGCAATTAGAAAAACAGATTACTAATTTAAGAACTTATTTTCAGGTGCAGGCGGAGACATCTACTCTTCATCGCGCGATTTGTGCAGTAGATGACACAACACCGATCAAACTGAGGGAACCAGAAATGCGCATAAATCACTTTCTAAGAACGAAAAAATGCGCACCTGGATGGGCAAACCTCTGCACGGGCGACATCCCAATGAGGTCAGTCAAGACCATGTCGACAATATAGCGTCGAACTATTTGCTGACATCGGGAAAGATGTTCCCCGAAACAGAAGGTTCACTACTGGCCATTCAGGATCAGGTTATACCAACCAAAAATTACGTGAAATATATCGTCAAAGACCCTCAGGTCCAAAATGACAAATGCCGATATGGATGCCAAGCTCAGGAAACCATTCAACATCTAACCGGGGGCTGTCAGGCATTTGCTGCAACTGAATATAAAGAACGGCACTACTCACTGCCAAACTGGGACTTCTTCAAACAAACCATCTTCCATATTATCAATATATTCCTGAGAGTATACTTGAGAACGACAACTACAACCTATACTGGGACCGCACAGTGCTCACAGACCAAACAGTGGCACATAATAGACCAGATCTCATACTAGTTAATAAACTAAAGAGACAAACGAAATTAATTGATGTGGCGATACCCAACAACAATAATCTTCATGTTAAACACAACGAAAAAATCGCCAAGTACAGGGATCTGGAAATTCAAATACGAAGACAGTGGAAAATGGAAAGTACCCAGACAATACCTACTATTATCTCTACTACTGGAATCATTCCAAAGAACCTCCTAGAAAACATAATAAACCTAGGTCTGAATGAACATCTCTACAAGACCATGCAGAAAGCTGTACTACTCTCAACGTCCAGATGTGTACGAAAATTTTTGGGAGATACTCCAGCATATCAAGTCACCTAAGGCTCGACAACACGGATCAACAACTCTTCGTCAACTCGACAACTCTTCAAAAGACCGTCTGGGATCGGGTGTCAGCCCTTTATCCCGCATAAGACCCAGGCGAGACTGGCTGGTGAAGCTACCGTCCTGCTCAATCCTTATGCCGGCGAGACAGCCTGGTCGTCCCCCTTTCCACATTGGAACTAACGAGTAGTACCAGTTGGCAATTAACAGTAACACCATTCATTCGTACTGCAATCAATTTAGTTCTGCACTCATACCTTCATTCACTAATTTTTGGGATATCTGGACATCCGACGGGATTGGATGTAAAAAGTATTTTCCCGTCCCATGTCCCACGGCCCTTACCATGAAATAAAATAAATAAATAAATAAATAAAATACATAAAAAAATAAGTTAAAAGTAATGTAGGTAAAATAAAAATAAAAAAATAGCTAAAATTGCTATAGATAAAATATATAATAAAAACGAAAGTAACTTGAATAAATAAAATACAATAAAATAATTAAATAAATAACACACATTTTAAAAAACGATAAATAAATATAGCGGTCAGTCCACCTGCAGCCGCCTCTCTTTCTCTTCCTTGTGCTTTATGGTTTTTGTGATAAAAGCAATGATCAGTTCGAAATCGTGCTTGCTGTCGATGGCTTTATCGATCAGCTCGTGAGACTCGCCTAGTGGAGATCCCAGGCTCAACTGCAGTTCGTTTCGCCCCGTGTGGTATGCAGGGTAGTCGAACACAACATGCCGCGCATCATCCACCACTCCACACTCAGGACACAGATCGTCTCCGGACCTCCCGATTCTATGGGTGTATTTCCGAAACGATCCGTGTTCCGTCAGAAACTGCATGAAGTAGTAGTTGACGCGCCGATGTTGACACCCATACCACCTCACTACATCCGGGACCAGGGACCTCGTCCAGGCTGCCTTTTCGACTTCGGATGCCCATTCCCTCTGCCACATCTCCAAGCTTCTCGCTCTTTCTTGTGGACCTGAACCAACAGCGCCGTTGTCCCTCGGATACATTCGAGCTCTCTCCCTGGCCAGGATGTGCACGGGTACAGAACCAGCCACCACCTGTAAGGCACAATGGTAGATACAGTTCTGTACGCGCTGCACACCCTGATCAGAGGTTTCCTTTGAGCCCTAGAGAGCATGTCCTTATATTTCTTCATCTGGAGGACCTCATGCCACACGGGGGCCCCGTATAAAATGATCGATAATATTGATTGTCACATAACTGATCTCTTCTGAGATCCAGGCCCCCCTACGTTTGGCATTAATTTGTTCAATGCTGAGGTCCTCCCTTCCGCCTTTCGACATGCTTCTTGTATGTGCTGCCCAAAGGTAAGTCGGTCGTCGAAAGTAATACCAAGATACTTGACTGTCCTTTGGGGTCTTATTTCGGAGCCTTGACATTTGAAAACTAAGTCATCCCTTTTCCTTGGTCCTCTTAGAATTATTATCTCTGTCTTGTCTACTGCTAATTTTAAGTCGTTTTTCTCGATCCACGCCGCGGTCGTGTTTATTGCTTTATTTACCTTTTCTGTTATGCCCCAATTCATATCATCCTCAACCAATAAGGTTAGATCGTCTGCGTATGCTATCGTTTTGACTCCTTGTCTCTGCTTGTGAATTTCTAGTACCCCATTGTATAACATGTTCCAGACTAAGGGTCCCAGGACTGACCCCTGGGGTACTCCCGCGGTCATTTTTGTCTTTTTCTTCTTGGATATGCATACGGTTCAGAAAGGTAGTCCTTTATTATATTGGACATATATTCCGGAGCCCCGCTTTCGACTATTCGGTCTACTATGAGGCCCCAGTTTGCTGAATTAAAGGCATTTTTTATGTCCAACGGAATAAGAACTACCCATCTTTTCTTGCTTGATTTGGCCGCGTTACTTATCCAGGTCGCGGCGTCGGTTGTCGATCTGCCTTTCCTAAATCCGTACTGTTGGTTGGATAAGACTCTCCCATCTTCCAACATACCTTCCAGTCTCTTCTTGATAAGTCTTTCGTAGAACTTACTAAGGCAGTCCAGAAGACATATTGACCGATAAGAGGTCGGTGAATCAGGGTGTTTCCCGGGTTTTAAAAGTAGAACCAAGTTCGCCTCCTTCAAATCGCTGGGAAACTCTTGTTTCTGCAGTAGATAATTAAATATTCTTATGATCAAACCTGGTTTCTCAGTTGCTACTATCTTTATTGCCTCTGGTGGCAGCCCGTCAGGGCCGGGAGCTTTCCCTGTCTTCGTATCCTGGCTAGCGGTTTTCACTTCCTCTTCTGTGAACTCCTCTAGCATGGTTGGGAAAACCTTGGTGAAATCTTGTATGTCCTTGTTGGGAAAGAGGAGTTCGGTTCAGTTCAGGAGATGTCATCCTCTGGTCTTCGTCGAGTCTATATGGGGCCATTAGCTTTAAGGTCTTCATTGTTTTTGTATGCATCGCACCATATATCTTCGTTGAGTGCTTTTATCAGGGTCTGCCACTTTTCTTTATTCTCTTTTTTTATTGTATTATTTAATATTTTCTTCAAATCCTTGTATGTTTCTTTAAGCTCGAGGTTGCCCTGGCTTCTCGTATAATTCCTTCGAGCTCTAAGGCATCTCTCCCGTAGATCTTCTATCTCATCTGTCCATCAATAGGGGGATTTTTTCTATTTTTTTTTCTATTTTTCTTCTTCTCGGTAGCCAATTTTGCCGCATTTTGTAGAGCTGTTCGAAGTTGGCCGAGGTCAGAAATCTCATCTTCACTTATTTTTCTGACCTCCGCTAGGTACTTGTTTTTGTTGAAATATGATTTTGCCGTACTTATCGACCGCTTTATCCCCCCTTTAACCTTTACCTCAAATTGTATATATCGGTGGTAGGTGAAGAGCTGATCGTCAAGTACATCCCACCTGTACACCTTCCTGGATAGCCCTTAGCTCGCGAATGTGATGACAATGTGTGATTGGCTGGTCCCCCGTACGAAGGTTGGCTTATTGTTGTTTAGCACTTGGAGGCCAGCCTGGGCTATTCATTCATTCCAGAGTTCCCCTTTTTTGTCGTTTATGGGGGAACCCATTGTCTGGACTTCGCATTTATGTCCCCGGCGATCAGTATTTTTTTTTTTTCGTTTATAGCGGCACCCATTATTTCATTAACGATTGTTTCGTATCTCATCATAGGGATGTTTGGAGATACATAGCATGCCAGGAGGCTGAAATCCCTCAACCTAATGAGTAAATAATTTCCTCCCCTGACAATGCTCTGCACTCCGACATCCCTATTTTTAATGAGCACCGCTACATTTTTCCCCTCGTCTTGGATCCACCCACCGCCTGTCGTTATCTTTTTGATAGGTTCGGGTACGATGAGCAGATCTATGTTTAGCTTGCAGGCTTTTGCGTAGATGAGGTCGTGAGCTCGGCGCGCCCTGCCTACGTTCACCTGCAAAATCCTTATACCAGGTTGATCTTTGGGGTTCATTATGGTTCAGTTCCCTGAGGTCGCTTCTGCAGTGGATTCGCGTCTTATATTAAAATTAAAATTCTTATAGACTAGGATAAAAAATAAATAAGTATAGATAAAATCAGTGTATAAATAAAAGTTTTATAAATATATGTATAAATATAATAAGATGATAAAATATATAAATAAAATAAGAAATGTGTGTATATATAAAATTTTTAAATAAATAACGTATATGAATATGTAAATATAATAGATTGCATTTAATAAGTAACGTGGGTATAATGTTGTAATACTTGGATGTCTTTATCCATGAAAAGCTGAGAGAGATGGCTTCCTGTCTCGCCGGTGGGCTGTATAGGGGTCCACTCGCGTTCTCCAGGGAGCCACCTCTCGCTTTTTTGCTTTTCTTGTTATATTTACCCACTCTTTGGGGGTTCCCTGTCCCCTCCCCTGCCATACACCCACCCTCTGTAGGCTGGGCACTGCATCCTATCCATTCTATGGCCTTCTTAATTACAGGCAAGGCAATATGAAGTGCTGTCGCACTGCACTGCTGTGTGTCCTGATGTTAAGCAGTTGTAGCAGCACGCAGCCCTGCTCTCACCTTTGCACTCATATGCGCTGTGGCTATAGTGAAGGCACTTGTAGCACCTTGTTGGGGTATATCTTTCACTGATAGGACATGATACCCAGCCTATAATTATGGAGCTGTATCTCCTCAGTTCTTCAGCTCTTGAGGGGCGTACGGCTACAGTCGCCACCTGCTCCCCATGTTTACTTATTCTTAGCGTCTTTATATCAATTTCGTTTGTGGGTATTCCTGTGTACATTTTTATGGCACTTTGTACTCGTTCCTCCGTCACGTCAAATATTGCCATATTTATCCCTGTCATCCGTGTATCCATTTCTTTTCGTAATTTTTCTGCGGCTCCCTTGCCCTTTAGTTTTACTAGGATATCCCCCCCCCTTCTGTTTTTTGAGCCTATCTACTTTAACCCCTATCTTTCCGATGTTAATTTTTGGTTCATTTGCTTCAATACTTCCGTGTACGATTTGCCCCCTGTTTTGATTAGGAGGGCTTCCTCTTGCTCGTTATTTACGTCTTTATCCATGTCTTTACCTCTTACTTGGATTTACCATACGATGTTTTCTGCCCGGACTACAAACTCCAGGGCTTTCCGTACCTCATCTTTGTTTATATCATTATTGATAACCACCCTTATTGTTTCAGGTGGCTCTTTTCTTTCCCTTATACGTTTGATGGCCTTCTCGGCCATTTTATACATACCTTGTTTTTTTGGTTTGGTATCTGGGATGAGTGAATTTTCTCCTTAGAGAGAGTGTGAGCCGTATGGCTAAATCTGATAATAATAATAATAATGAAAATCTAAATGAAACATCTAAAATGAACATTTATATAAGGTCATGTAGAAAGCTGTGCTACTTTCGACGTTCAGATGTGTGCGAAAATTTTTAGGAGATACATCGACGTACCAAGTCACCTAGGACTCCATAACATGGAAAGAGTACCACCAAAGCTCAATCCTTTTGATACCGTAGTTATCTGTGATGAGTGAATTTTCCCCTTAAAGGGAATGTGAGCCGTATGGCTAAATGTGGGAATAATAATAATAATAAGAGTCCTGTGGGAGTTTTTGTCAGTTCTGCTATAAAGCCTTCCTGCGAATGGGGGATGCTTTCTGGGTATTCTTAGAACCGATACCCAGAGGGTAGCAGGGATACTTGCCGTGGAACAAAAACTGACACCTGGCAGTAGGTATAAAATCCAAACCCATGAAAATGGTGAATAATGGTTTATGTTTAGGGTTGCTGCCTGGGGATCGCCAGGCATGTCTGGAGCCGGCGCTGGACGTGACAGCATGCGGGACGTCAGTGGCAGGGTGTTGAGGAGGCGGGCCCCTGTCATACAATCAGCTACAACCCAACTACAAGAACCACAAGTGAGCCAAACAACAGCAGGAGCTCTACTCGCTGAAGGTGCTGCGCTGGAACATCAGCCGGCGCTCACTCAAGCGGGACGACCGAGGCAGCGCATGAAATGGACTGTGTCTATAAACGAAAACATTTTGCGCTTTTATTATAAGATGACAAACGTCGGTCAAGAAACGATCGACTATCGACAACAACTGTATGCCGAATTTTGCAGGGAGTACCCAGAAATCCAAGTATCTGAACAAAGAGTAGCAGACCAATCCGGGTAATTATCAGAAATAATCTTATCCCAGAGACTAGATGCGACAAGATGAAAAGCGAAGTCGAACACTAGAGAAAAAATTTTACTGTGAATATTTCAAAGAAGAAATAAAATTTAACTTATCTTGACAAATATATTATATGCAAATAGTATTGAAAGATCTCCTTACATTACCGAATTGATTGGATATTGATGAGAAAATGTAATTAGGAAGATTTCTAACAAAAAGAATTCTCAATGTGGTTAGACTGATTGGATAATGGTGTTTGCCTAACAACAGTAAGAGACTTGGTGTGTAAATCTCTGGGAGTTTAAAAATTTTTAATTAGTAGTTTTTTCTTTCTTTCTATTCATCATACTCCTTCCTCTTTCACTATTCTATATCATGGCAGTTTATTTCTTTTTTTTTTTTTTCTCCTCCTGCCAGTTCTTTTATGACTCACTTCTTCACATATTCTTTCCTCATGTCTCTTACTTCTTCGGGTCACCATACTTGTCTTTGTACTGTTCTTAACTCCATCATTCATCTTCTCACATCCATTCGACACTTTCAGTCTGTGGACCCCATTACCACCTATACCACAAATTTCACTTAATCAACTCAGATATGCAGTCAATCTAATCCCCTCACAGTTAACTCAACATATAGTCTCTATTATTTCATTATTTCTCTAATACATATTTACACACATAATCCAAAACTACAATATACTAATAGTTAGAATATCATATTCTGTTATCATATCTCATAAAACTTTTTAATAGTTGATGGATTCAACCGTTACTTGGAAATTCATGTTATGTATCAATAAAACAATGAAAACTTTGTTTTCAAACTTCCACAAAATTTATTTTAACCTCTTATCACCCCAGCTGTTTCGGCTGATTGCCTTTCTCAAGTGATCTATTTTTTTTTCATGCGTTTACACTTTATAGTCTCTAATGAAATAGGTTGAGGAGGGGAGAACTGTTTGTCTCAAGTTGGTCATTCAGAATTATATCTGTGTTTTTTAATTTGTTGATTTCCATAGATTCTAACAAAGATAGCTTAAGAAATTTATTTTGAATGTGAAGAATTTTAAATTCATCATTAAATGAATGATTGTGATCTAGAAGATGAATTGGTATGTAGAATCTGTTTTTATATTATTGAAAGCCCTTTTATGTTGTGCTATTCCTTTATTAAAGTTTCTACCAGTTTGACCGATGTAAGTTTTTGGGCAGTCGCCACTTTTAAGAGGTTAAAATAAATTTTGTGGAAATTTGAAAACAAAGTTTTCAGTGTTTTATTGTTACATAAAATGAATTTCCATCAAGTAACGGTCGAATCCATTAATTAAATAAAAATAACTTATGCAATTTTCCGAAATAACGAAAATACTTAGAAATATTCAATGATATATTGTCTTTTAGGAGATATAAAAATGTCAGTTTGCGGTGTTTAAACACGAGTAAAATTTAGCGGGTAGACTGTAGATCTAATTTTCACTTGTAAAAATTTGAAAATAAATTTAGGAAAAAGTGTTAATTCACTAGTTTTCACTTCGAAAAAGTTTGAAAAGGTAAATTTGGAAAAATGTTTATTTACTAGTTTTCACTTCGAAAAAAAGTTTGAAAAATGTTAATTTGTTTAAACACTTACGTGGGGCTTATACGAGAGCATCCCGTGGCGGTGGAGCTGGTCGGACGTCATCCACATGGATAACTCTGTCGACATCTTGGTCTCTACGTACTTCATACTTATGGTCGCCTGCCACTCTGAGGATGGTGTGAGGGCCCGTCCAAGTAGGGCCAAAATTCCCTTTGGTGTGATTCCTGACCAAAACTTGCTCTCGTTGCAGGTATGTTCGGGGTTGTCGAACGTATTCTTGGTCTGGAAAAATGTTCCTGGCGTATATAGTGGCACGCTGCACGGCTCTTTCGACCCTCTGCTGGCGTGCCTCTTGCTGGCGGACCTGGTGCTGTTTCTTGTGATCTCCTGAGCCGGTAGAACAGTAATAACTCCGCCGGAGTCTGGCCTGTTGCCTCGTTTTGCCTTGTACAGAGGCAGAAAATGACATCTGCGACGTAGGACTCCCACCTTGGATCTTCTGGAAATGCTACTCGAGCTCGGAGCACCTTCTTGAGCTCTTGTACTCTTCTTTCCACCGGGTTTGCAGGTTGGTGGTAGATCAGACTTCTTTCTCTTTGGATGATGTTTTCGGAGAAAACGCTCCCAAGCGTCTGTCCTGAATTGAATGCCATTGTCCGTAATGATGGTGGACGGTCTACCCCATCTGTTACATATTTCCTCTTATAGGAACCAGATGATATCCCGGCTTTTGGCGGCTGTGGTACATCTGTACTCAACCCAGTTGCTAAGGCAGTCGGTAGTAAGGACAGTGTATTTATCTCTTGGTATCTCTTGCGGCTGGGTATGATGCGAGGACGTCGAAGGATATCCTTTCCCAAGGATTGACGGGCTCTCTGGGGATTGGGTCGTTGTGGCATGACTCTGATCGGAGAAAGCGATTATAAGTCCCCGTCGGGCCTTTCACTCGCTCTTTATCGTCGTCGTCCAGAAGATCGCTGGAGACAGTTCGACACAATTTAGAATAGTTATAAGACCACTGTCTTTCTATTCCAAAAATATTGTCTTACTGACCGAAAGCGTTTTACAGCCAACAAGTCGGTTCTCGTGCTCTGAAGTGTATTTGCAGACAGTGGATGAAGTCTTCTTTATATTCGACGTTTTGTTTTCGAAGTTTGTATCTTCTAAATCTTCGATGAAGTACTCGTATACTTAATATTCGACGTATATCGACGATTAGGTATTTGGATTAATAATGAAACAACAATTTTACTAGATAGCTTACCAGGCCAACAAGGTCTAGTAGGGCTAGATGTATCTGACGACTAAAGTTCCGATCGGGAGATGTGCTGCTCTTTTATGCACATGCCCTTTGGGCATCATCTCTGGTATTTCAATTTTTTTATGTTTTTCGATCTCTATGGATTCCCTGATTACACGTTTGGCTTTATTTTCGATGTTGGCTAGCATTGTTGTTCCATTTAAGTCTATTTTGTGTCCTATGTTAATGACATGTTGTGCTAGGGATGAAGTTTTCTCTTTTCTTTCGATAGCGTTTTGATGTTCTTCGCGTCTAACTTGTATCCTTCGATTTGTCTGTCCGATGTATAATTTATCGCAGTCTTCACACGGGATTCTGTATACGCCTTGATTTTCCAATGCAACTTTAGATTTTGCCGATGATAATATGGTTGCGATTTTTCGGTCGGTGTTAAAAATAGTTTTTATTTTGTTTTTTCTTAGCACTGGGCTGATTCTGTCTGTCCCGCCCTTTATATAGGACAGGATAGTTTTTTGACTGGTTTTTCTTCTTTTCTGGATCTTTGCTTTTGTTTCGTGATTTCTGTTTTTTTTAATCGTGAACATAGATAGACAGCTGAGATTTTTGAGGAAGGTGGCGAAAGATCGAAGAAAAGGATATTTAACTTGACACTAATAATTGGGCAAAAGGAAGAAATGCCGAAACAATGGAATGGTGCTCTTATTTGTCCTATCTATAAAAAGGAGACAAAACGGAGTGCGAAATATAATCTATAAAATACTTGCAAAAATTATTAGGAAAAGATTAATAAAATATGATAACAAAGTGATTGGAGAATACCAGGGAAGTTTTAGATCAGGAAGAACAACTACTGATCAAATAAATATGTTAAAATTAATACAAAATAATAGCTACGAACAAAACTTAGGATTACATATGCTGTTTATCGATTTTAAACAAGCATATGACTCCCTAAATCAATCGATGCTCTATGAGGCCATGAGAACATTAGAAATGCCAGAAAAGCTTATAAGGCTAGTGAGAATGACCCTGAGGAACACGATGAATAGGGTAACAATAGAAGGAAGCTTTTCAATACAGTTCACAGTGAATAGAGGTTTAAAACAAGGGGATCCATTATCAACGAATTTATTCAACCTACTATCAGAACAAATCGTAAGAAGATCAAATATAAGCACAAACAGAACTATTTTCAATAGCAGTCAACAGTGTATAGCGTACGCGGGTGATGTGTTGATACTAGCGAGAACAAAAAAAACATTTAGAAAAAGTTTTCCAGAAATTTGAAAAAGAAGCGAAAAGATACGGATTAATAATAAACCAAACAAAAACACAATATATGGAAATGACAGGAGATATGACAAATAATAACAAACATATCAAAATGAAAATAGCAGAGGGTGTCTATAGATTTAAAAAAGTGTCAGAATTTGAATACTTAGGAGTAACCATATCTAACACGGGAAAAGAAGAGATAAACAAAAGATTAATGAAGGGAAGCAGAGCGATAGGGTCACAAAAATTTATTACTGAAAGCAAATAAAAATGTATCAAGAACAGCTAAACTGCGAGCCTACGAGACAGTAATCAGACTAACAGTGATGTATGCCAGTGAAATGTGGATTATGGACCAGCAGGAAGAAAAAAAAAATGGAGATCTGGGAAAGAAAGGTGCTCAGAAAAATCTTCGGAGCAATAAAGACAACAGAGAATATTTAGAGAAGACGAACGAATAAAGAAATAATGAGGATGTATGTAAAACCAGCAATTGCGGTAAAAATACGAGCCTAAAGAGCTAGATAGATGACTTGGTCACATTATACGAATGCCAGAGAATCGAAATGTTAAAATAATACTGAAGGAGGGAGAAATGGGGAAAAAAGAAGAGGACGACCAAAGAAGAAATGATTGGAAGCAGTAAAGCAAGACTTGTCAGAAATAGGCGTGAGAAATTGGAGAGATAAAGCAAGAGACCGAAAAAAAAATGGAGGGAAAAAACCAAGTTTTTAGAAGCCAGGGGCCTACAAGACCTGTAGCGATGTTATCAGGTCACCTGACCAAGGGTATGACGGATAATCGAAGACAGTTAACAGAACATATAAAATAAACAAAAAAAAAATAAAAATTCATAGTATAATTCTCAAATTTTATTTTATATGTTTTATTTGACAATATAAGAGAGATTTATGTTAGTACAGTCGAATCAATTTGATTTAAAATATTCCGAAATTTTTGTTTGTTTTATTTTTACTTCACATTTTGCAACGGCTGAATTTTTAGTCGACGTAAAATCATTAAATCTATCTTATTTGCTTCTTGTCGAGAATACCACTCGATGAATTGTTGTTTGTGCGATGCAGTTTTTCTAGATTCTTTACGCAAATGTTTGAGTTTCAATACCATCATCAACATCGCCACCGTCAAAGTCTGTGTTAGCTTCTGAATCAGTTTTTTTCTGACATAACCATTCGTTTATGTCATCTTTAGACAAAATTGAGAAAACAAGACAGTTGATTTACCCATAACTTCATTT
>OU898281.1:78401722-78630170 GCA_918026665.1 Diabrotica balteata | reverse complement strand
CGCCAAATGTAGGCAACCAATTTAAACTTTTTTTTAGCATTTAGTTGGAGTTTCTTGAGAATATATTTAATAAACATTTAATATTTTCCAGTTAATTTATTATTTTTTTAAAAGTGATGATAATAATGCTGAATAAGCAATATTTCAAATGATATCTAATCACAGGACGTACTTAATATTGTGTTATAAAGTAGGTTAGATAAAAAAATATCATAATATTCATATTATAATTCAAAAATATCATTCATCAAAAATATAATCCAATATCATCAAAAATATAATTAAAACAAATCATAATCTTCTATTATTCCTATTAGAAACTAGTTTTGGACGACCCGGGATTTTAGCTTTTTTATTTAACGTACTTTATTATAAGGATTTTACAATAACACAATATTAAGTACATTTTGTGATTAAATATCATTTGAAATATTGCTTATTCAGCATTATCATCATCACTTTTAAAACATAATAAATTAAATGGAAAATAATAAACGTTTATTAAAAATATTCTCAAGAAACTCCAGCTAAATCCTAACAAAAAGTTTAAGTTGGTTGCCTACATTTGGAGCAATTTAACGATATAAACTAAATTATAGTAACTTTTATTTAATTTTTGACGCCATGTCAAACTGAACTGGATGTTAACTGAAATGTTTTTGTTATTAAGAACATATTTGCATAATTTTATAAATATATTTTAATGATCCACCTACGCCGAATGGGCAAATAATTAAACAAAAATAGTTGGTGTTTTGAATAAATCTTTGTGCAGTTTGATTACTTCTTAATTTAACAGCATCCTTACTCATCTAAAAATATTAATTTTTAAAGAACATTTATCATATTTATATTTATTTAAGAAAAACTTACCAACGCATTATCTGATACCTAGAACAAATGGAAAACTTTGACTTTCTCTAAAAATAACATTCAAAATAAAACTAACAAGGAATTAAACAAAAATAATGGAACAATAAAACTATATTAGCTAAAAATTATTGTAACAACTCAAATATTATATTTTAAATATACAGGGAAAATTTTATGGGTTTAGTATACACTTCCACTATTTGGAATAATTCTTCTTTTTTTTAAAGGAAGAAGTCTGCAATAGTAGTATATTTGAGCTATTAATACTGAAAAGTAGGAATTTTTGTGTTGTAGGTTTCCTAAAATGATTCTGTCAAAATATGCCCGAGCTAAGCGAATGGACTCTAGCAGTAATTTTAGTGTAATCGTCAATGTAGGTAAGAATAGATTAAGTGGTAATGATTTGAAATGGATTTTACAATATACCTAGTAAACTAACAAGATGGTCACAATTAGAGAACTTACTTACTCGATTAGATGTGCTTTTTAGATAAGTGATAACAAATTTGAGTATCACATTCAAAAATCTTTTGAGAATATAGGCTATTTTAAATTGATATACAAGTTATAAATGGTGTGTTACATTCAACACATTTTTTATGTATACCTCTTTTTAACTTGGTCTATATGACAACAAACCTATTCATATTTAAAATTGCTACTTTTGTATATCTGCTAAGTATGAAAATTCAACAAAAGTTATAAGTAAATAGTAAAATATTTAATTTTCAATTAGATTAATTTAGAACCATATTTATATTGTGTCTGATTTCTTAGGATGAATTTTTTAATCATAATAGTTACACTAAATTTTTACTTAGCACAAATTTTATATCTTTTGTATTTTTAATACATAGGGTAAATCGCCCAGTTAGCCGGCCACTACCAGTTCTCGGTCATTTTCAGACAATATAGTGAATAAATTAGAAGTTTTGAGTGGAACCGCGATTTCTGAGATATACCTCACTTCAGACTCCCTTTACCCCCCACTTCGCACTAAACGCCATTTTTGCAAGCTTGCGTATGTAAAACAAACGTCATTTAAAAGTTGGCTATGGACGAAGATGTATACATGTGGTCGTTATTTAAAAATTTGTTAGTGTGCACCCCATGCGGAAATAGTGATTATTTTGTAAAATACTGATTCTAAAGGTAAGTTTTTATTATTTTTAGATAAGTAATATGTTCAGCTATTGTTATATTTAGAGCCAAACTGATAAATCATGAATTTTAAATGTTTTGTTTGGTGGCGGTAAACTGGCTTAATTAAAACTGTCAAACCATTTCTCGACCGAGGTGGCCGAGAGCCGGTCTTAAAAGCAAAATATTGTTTGTCTTCGTTTGTGTCACGACTTGATAATAAGTCGTAACCATTTTACCGGCGTATGTAAGACAGTTAGTACTACAAAATAGCCAGTTTTTCGGCCGGGCTATCTAAAAAAAACGCGGCAAATAAAAAAGTTTAAACTAGCGACCGAGAAAAGGTAAAATTGGCCCTTTCTCGGCCATTAACTTTAACTTTAAAGGTTTGATTTGTTTTTAATTATTTTGTATCTAACTACGTGTTCTTTTAAATAAATTTGGGAATCCCCAAAACTGAAAAATATAATTTGACGCAAAATACTTACTAAATTATTCTTTTCCAGATGGCCACCACTAAGCACAGCAAAAAATTAAATATGTCAACGCAGGCAAGAAAACTGTTCCGGTACTCGGAAGAAAATTTAATGCTTGCACTAAATTCTGTAAGAGAGGGCAAAATGAGCACAAGAACGGCTGCGAAACATTATAGTGTGCCCAGGACCACTCTCCAAGACAGGGTGTCGGGGAAAACCCCAGACAATTTACGTAAAACGGGCCCAGAGCCAATCATGACTGTCGAAGGAGAAAAACGCATTAGGGATTGGGTCATAAGTCTGGCCAAGTGTGGATTCCCAATAAAAAAGCAAGAACTAATAGAAACAGTAACTAAAATAGCAACAGAAAACGGAAAAATTGAAAAATTCAAAAATGACAGGCCTGGAGAAAAATGGTATATGTGTTTCATCAAACGGCACCCAGAAATACGATTACGTGAGTCCGAGAGTATTAACAAAGCGAGGGCAGTCATCACGAAAGAATATATTAAGTCCTGGTTTTCAGAACTAGAACAGTTCTTAAAAGAAACAATATTATGGATATCATGGAAGACCCTTCCCGAATTTTTAATGGCGATGAATCAGGTTTTTCATTGTGTCCGAAAACCGGAAAAGTTCTTGCTCCCCGTGGATATAAAAACGTTTATTCAATTAAACAAGGCAACGAAAAAGGAAACATTAACAGTGCTCGTAACATTTAATGCCAGTGGTAATATATGTCCTCCACTTGTTGTTTTTCCTTACGTGAGGCCTCCGAAAGCATTGATAAATAATATGCCAGAGAATTGGGTGCTGGGAAAATCTGAAAGTGGGTGGATGAAAAGCGACGTGTTTTACGAATATATCTGCAATGATTTTAACCAGTGGCTTAAAGACAATAATATTAAGAAGCCAATAATATTGTTTATTGATGGACACAGATCACACCTTAATATATTTCTGAGTGAATTTTGTGAAAAAAAAATGGAGTAGTTTATGTATGCACTTCCTCCAAACACTACTCACATCCTACAACCGGCTGATGTTAGTGTGTTTAGGCCATTAAAACATGAATGGAAGAAGACCATTCGACTATGGCAAAGTGAACAAGACGTGAATACCGCTGTCACAAAGATAAATTTTTGTCAAGTATTTCAGCAGGCGTTAGATAAAGCAGATATGCAACCATGTATTAAAAATGGCTTCCGAAAGTGTGGCTTGTTTCCTTTGAATCCAAACAATGTTGACTACACTAAATGTGTAAAAAATGAATTAGAAAGAAAACACGATAGCATGGAGCATGCAGAAAAAATAAGCTGTGAGGAAGCCCAAGCAGCAAAAAAAGTCATTAAAATTTTAGAAAAGAAATTAAAAAATAGTGGTATTAACACGGACATAATTTATAAAGCAATAAATGATATAACATTTGGTGTTAACAATGACGGAAATGTGAGACAAGAACAAAAAAAGATACATGTTATAAGCAATATTACCATCAATAAGCAGGATACGATTGCGGATAATCTAAATACTTTTCCTTTGGAAGTAGGAACCGTAGTACCTATGGAGTCACTGCAGATTATTCCTGTTGAAGAAATAAATCTAATGGCATTCGATAATATCTCTATAAATCAGTTTTTTGAAGAACCCCAACACGAAGTACTAAATACTGACAAATATGATGCTTGTGAAATGGAAGCGTTGAATGGCGATTGTGCTCGTTATTGTACTATAGAACAAACTAATAATGGCGAACAGAAAACTGACAAAGAAAGCGTTAATATTGAACAAAAGGTTGAGCAGGACAAAGACAAAACTAAGGAGAAATCGGAAGAACTAAAGGAAAATATTGATCCAGATAGTCAAAACGACAAAAGTAACATTGAAGGAATGGATGAAAATGACTCAGTAAATGATAAAAACGAACAGCCAGAAAAGGAAAATGAATATACCACTAAAAATAAAACAACGGAAATTCAATAAAAAGAAGAAGAAGAGAGATTTGTGAAAGAGAAAGGCAAAATGCATGAAAAATCTGAACAAAAAAAAGAAATTACCGATCTAGATGTTCAAAATGAAAAAGATGACACTACACAGAAAAATGAAACAATAAATGATAAATTGGAGCAGGCAGAAGAAACAGAGGTACCAGCTTATAAAAAAGAAGAGACAAATTTAAAGACGCAAGAGAACGAGCAAAGTAATAAAACGGAATTGGCAGGAATTAAAAACAAAGAAAGAGATAAAGAAAAATGTGTATCGATAAATGTCGAAACATTTTATACGAAAAAGGAAGTAAGAACGCCATTAAAGAATCTACAAACTGAAGCTGAAACTAAGGACTACGCACCAAAATGGTCCCAAGAAAAAACCCCTACAAAAACTGTGGAAGTTAAAGAAGTGTTAAGCCCATTTTCTCGTCATCTCAGATTTCCGGAGCCTATAAAAAAAGGTTCGGAAAATAAAAAGAAAGAAAAATTGCCGAGTGCTATCTCGTCCAAAGCGTGGAGAAAACATATCGAAAAGCAAGAGCAAGAGAAAAAGAACAAACAAGAAGCGCAACAGAAGAAAAAAGATGAAAGAAAGAAAAACAAAGTACAAATAGTTCGAAAAAAAATAAAACAGCAAAAAAAAATGTATCCAAGAAATTGAAACTGATGTGTTCTCTTTGCGAAGACGAATTAATAAGTGATACAGAAAATGATTTGTTGAAAAACTTAGGTTGTGATATATGCCCTAAGTGGTTTCATTTAGCTTGCACTGAGTTATCTCATTTATCGTATGATGAAGCTGCAATCAAAAATTTTGTATGTAGTTCGTGCAAATGAGTTTAAAGACAATCAATGCAACTTTAAAAGTATTACTACTGTTTTGAAGAATACCTATACTTATTTTTGTTTAGTTTCAAAGTGTTTTTTGTATTTGTTAGTTTTAAAAATGTAGTGTATGCTTGAGCATATTTTACCGCTTACATGCAATAAAGTTGCTAGGTATTTTGTTATTATTTTCTACTTTTATTTCAATGTTTAATTAACATGGTCGAAAAAAGGGGGTTTTCGGCCACCCGACCGAAAACCGGCATGTCCATGGAGTAGATAGATAGGGTTCCTTCTGGAGCGGAAGTGACGTCACACGTCGATCGTCAAGCGTACGTATCCTCATGGGCCAAGGCCACGCCCCCCTCGTGACGTAGGAACGTGCCTAGGGTCTCGAGGCCACGCCCCTCGACCAATGGTGACGTAGGAACGTACCTCGTGTCTCTAGACCACGCCCCTCGGCCAATGGTGGCGTAGGAACGTCCCCCCATGTCTTGCTGACCAATGGTGGACGTTCTCGTGACGTCGGAACGTGTCGTCGACCAATGGCAGCATAGCAGCGTCAGTGGTGGGAATAGCAACACCCCCAGCGACCAATGACAGCTCAGAATTTGAATAAACATCATAGAAATGGCGGTCTAGCGATGAGGAACCAATGGTGACATAGTAACGCCCTCCTCGTGACGTCGGAACGTGTCGTTGACCAATGACAGCATAGCAGCGTCAGTGGTGGGAATATCAGGCCAATGGTGGCATAGTAACGCCCTCCTCGTGACGTCGGAACGTGTCGTCGACCAATGACAGCATAGCAGCGTCAGTGGTGGGAATATCAGGCCAATGGTGGCATAGTAACGCCCTCCTCGTGACGTCGGAACGTGTCGTCGACCAATGACAGCATAGCAGCGTCAGTGGTGGGAATAGCAGACCAATGGTGGCATAGGAACGTCCCCCAATGGCCTGCTGGCCAATGGAGGACGTCCTCGTGACGTCGGAACGTGTCGTTGACCAATGGCAACATAGCAGCGTCAGTGGTGGGAATAGCAACACCCCCAGCGACCAATGACAGCTTAGAATTTGAATAAACAACATAGAAATGGCGGTATAGCGATGAGGGACCAATGGTGTCATAGTAACACCCTCCTCGTGACGTTAGAACGTTTTTCTCGACCAATGATGCCACAGAAACGTGTCCTCAACCAATGGCGGACATCCTCGTGACGTTGGAGGCCAATGGTGTGCATCAACGGCCAATGAGAAAGACGTGCATCGACTAATGGTGGAGTCGTACCACAATATTAACGAAAAGACGCCCCCAGTCCCCCCATTTCCCCCGAAAAGACGTTCCCAGTCCCCCCATTCCTCCCGAAAAGACGCCCCCCCAATAATAACGAAGCTACACGTCCAACGTAACCAATGAGAACGATGTACAATCGCTGGTCGGTGACTGCGTTCTATGAATTGACAAAGAGAAGAAGACGAATGACAGACAAAGAGAGCAATTTTTCCTCGTATTTTTTTGTAATTAAAACCTACAACCATTAGCGTAAAACTTCTAAATTTTTTCAATTTATATTTTACGAGTTACCTCGTATATATTTTATCGATTACCATAATAACAAAAATTCGTTTATTTTTCAATTTATACTTTACATGATCAGTTGAATGCTACTGAGAATAATGACATCATCGGATACGCCGGCTATTAAAAATGTCTCACGCGATCACGATATATAGCCGGAAACACGTGCACATTCCAATTCGATTATTTAATGTAAGATAAAATATATTCGCATGGAGGCAGGAAGCAGGTGCATAATCCGTTGTATTTAATAATTAAGCCCGGCATGTGATGCATAAATGAATAGTCTTACGAAATATTGCGCAACATAGTTTTAGCGTGGGAGAGGCAGTTAGATAAATAGCAGACGCTATCAATTACTCAGTTATATTTCATGTTCCGCGCTAATACGTCAAATGTTATATAATATGCCACATCCTACATTGAATACTATAAGTCAGGTTGGCCGAGTGGTCAAAGGCGTTGGATCTAAGCTCCGATACCCGAAAGGGTGCGTGGGTTCGAATCCCACACCTGACACATTTTTTTAATAAACTCTTTATTCGTCTTCTTATGCCACGTCCTACGTTGAAATATGTCCTGCGTAGAATGTTACGATATCCCCACTTATACGTTGGAGTGGAGAGGTAAGAAGATATAATTAAAAGTTTTCATGTTCACAGCTTTATTTCGCGAAACGTAGGCATTACAACATGAACAGTGTGGAAGTAAAAGCTAAAAGTGAAGTGATGCTGCTTAATACTTTGTATAATTTTGAGAATTTAAAAGTATTAGTTGGATTAAGTTCAGCTCAATCATTTGAACCAGGTGTTAAATTAAGCAGCGAGAATAATGAGATATTGTTCGGTATATGTGATTGGATCCGATTCATCGATGAACTTAATCGTAAATATAATCAGTTTTTCCTCATGCCTCTACAATGCTATTGTGAAGATGAACCTCCAGAATGTTGTGAATTTTTAGCAATTGAAACTCAAGCTACAGATCAACTTAAATGGCTCAATGTTAAGAAACTTGGTGTTACTTTGCAGATATTTGAAAAAGATGTTAAGAATCTTATTAAAGGAAACGAGAAGTTAATTTTACCACGCATTCGTTTCCTCGATGGACTGAGATTTTTAGATTACTATTGTAATGCGTTGAAAATTGCTACTTCATTCAAAAACGATTTACAACCAATAGACATTTTATATTCATTTTGTGAGGCTTCTTGTGATACTAGTATTTTAAGTTTAGCATTAAGGGAATATTTGTATTATTATAATGAAGATACAATTAGTGATTTAAATAACAGTATTTTTGAATAAAGGATTAAAACATTTATTTCTTTTTATTATACCATGGTAGTGGGGGTGATTAAGGATATTATTTATATTGACCTATGGAGTGAAAGACATTTATTTCATCAATGTCCACCGTACGGTGTAGATTAGAAGAGTTTTGGGAAAAAATACAAAAGTTGAAGGCGGATATACAGTGGTACGAAGATAGAACCGCAATCGAAAAACAGTTGCAGCGTTCCATTTGTCAGATAGAAAACTAACAAAAACACAATACCCGTTAAAAAGAATTCAACCCACAAGATGTCTCAACTAGCACCATTCATCATTCTCACAGCTATTGCTAACAATGTACTCTATACAAACGTACCAAACAATGTTAAGAACATGGCGATATGTTTTAATGATGTAAAAACTGATTGCAATCGAACTGAATGGACTCTAATGGATTATGAAGTAGTGAATAATGGGTGGCTTCCAGTATTTTTCAAAGCAATACCAAAGTCAGGAGGAACATTCTACAAGATCATGCTAATATCCCCAAATAACACCGAAAGTGATTCAAAATGGTACAAGACTAATAATAATGATGATGATCATTATTATTAGTCCGAGAAAAAAACCACGTGGCCGAGAACTGGCAAAAAGCACATTTTTAATATTTTATTTAAGGAAAGGAAACTAAATAGATTTCTCATTTTTGAATGGACATAAATTAGTTTAGTATACTACAGGCTATCAGATAAAATGATCAAATTTAGAATTAAATCAATCAGGTCTTTTTAAACGTCGGTTTAATGGGAAAATTCAGTTAAGTGGCCGACAACTGGGCAATTCACCCTAATCTTTTTAAATGTCATGTTAATGTATTGTGTTGTTTATATGCTTAAGTACTTAATATTTAAAATTTCTAGAGATTCTTGACTGCATTTGATTGTAAGATTAACTGTTTGACACTGTATTTTAAGTGCAATAAATTTTACTCTAGTGATTATTTTATTGATAATATAACCTAAATAATAATAAAACTTTATATATATTTACTAGGTATATATAAGATTTTATTAATTTAATTTCCCTAAATATATTTCTGTAATGAATTGAAGTTTTCAAAATATCACCAAAGAATATAGACGCTTAAGCGTCTATATTCTTTGATATCACTTTCCTAAAATTCAAATTAGTTAAATATTCTGGTAGACCTTACAGCTGATTATCGGACTACCGACGTCATAGAATGCGGTGTTGCCTTTTTTACTTCATGGCTTGGAAGTAAAGGTGACTGTGGGTGTGCGCAATATTTCGCGCATTTCTTGTACAAGAAAATGTGTAGGATCCAAATTCTTGCATAGTTTCTTTTACAAGAAAATGTACGTGTGTATGACACTATGCATTTTTTTCTTGGTTAAGAAATGATACAAGAAATTGTACAAGAAAATGTGTAGTGTCATACGGGCCTTTAGGAAAAAGAGACCAAAAAAGTGGCCTCTGATGGCGGACATATCCGGAAATGCAAAGGCGCCAAATTTAAATTTTTCAACACTTGTTAACAATAGCTGTAAAAAATTTTACAGACAAGAAAGTTTTAATTAAATATTAACGATAATAGTCTAAAAAGTGACACAATTGGTAAACAACTTCAATATAAATAAAATTTCATGTGACAGTTGGGACAAACAATAACATAACCAAACTAAATTTGACTTCTTAAACAAGGAAAGAGACTGTCTTTCCTTGTTTAAAGTGGCCTCTCAAGATAGCACTTCCTGTCTCACAATATTTTTGTCCCCACTACCTTTACATTCCCTCTTTTATCTTTTTGCTCGATGATCCGTACACTGCCATCTGAACGTGACTTTATCTATAGCAACTTTGTTTGTATACTCAGTATTCTCACTCTGCGGCGGTACCTTTGATCTTTTTAGTCCAAATTCGGTGACCTTGACGCCATATTGTTTGGACGAAAACCTAGGACTGGCACTGCACATATGGACGCGACAGAGCCGACTTTGATTTATTTTGAAAATTTATTTAACGAAATTGATTTTAATTTCAACCAATTTCAAAACCTTTTTCTTGTTACTCTTTCATTCTTCGAGAAATTAAAAAAAAACCTAAAATTGTTTCTTTCAATACGTTGTGTATGATTTTGTTTTATAACGTTTCACAACTATTTGTTACAGAACTGCCTTATACACTATAAAAAAATCAAATGGAGAGTTATGCAACAGTTTTTAATAAACATGCTAGTTTTAAAGCTACATGTTTATAAAGTAGAATAAAATGCAAAGTTTCATTTCAAAATTCAAATACAGAGTTTGGAATTAGTTAATATATTCTAATTATATCTCACTAAAAACACAAGAGGGTGTGAACAAAACTCCTAAATAGGTATATTGATTAGTGATTGATCTTACCTGGTCATTGTAATAGACTATTTTGACTTGTTATTTCGATATAAACGATTAAATAATGTGTTATTGATGTTTCCAAATAATTATTTTATGTTTTTTTCTTTTAGTTTTATTTTCATATTTTTGAGTATTGAAATTTCTGTTATTGAATTTTAATAAATAGTACAAACGTACACGGCTAAATAAAGTTGTACAATATTTGAGTGGACTTTGTTCAAAAGGTGACTAAAAGTTGTAATAAATCGAGAAACATGTTTTAATAATAATTGGCTGTATAGCTAATATGTCAAAATTATTTTGAAAGCGAATGCGAAGTATACCTACTTATAAAGTCAACAGAATCACCAGTAGGGATTTTTAGTTACACTTTTTGTGTAGCTGTCTGGTATATTATTTTTAAATAATATATTAGGGCTGGGTAAACAAAATTTGTTACACAAAATATTTTGTAAAACTTTTGGCCCCTTGAAGTACATTAAGAGACATCCTGTTTAAACTGATTATTGAATCTTCTACCTCTTGCTTTTTTTCTAGACTGTAAAATTTGAACATTTATGAAATTAGTTAAATTTAATGAAGTACAAAATTTAGATGTAAGTGCCATATAGTCTTCAATTGTCACATTATCCACACATTTCTTTTCTTTAGAATGTAATGTCTGAATTTTTTATTTAAATAATGGTTTTTTTTCTATAATTTCATAACTGTACTTCATAACACAAATTTTCTTTGAGTTTTTTCTAACAATTTTTGTTGATGAACATTAGACATCTAACGGAATCATACAAAGTGCTCAAAGTAGCGCCATCCGGTTAATGTTAAGAATGGATTTGTGGAAATAAAAAATAAATTTTTAAATAAACTTCATTTATTATTACGTGTTACATTATATATTACATTTATTTATTAATAACAAAGGTGACAGATCCACTGTCAAAATTATACAAAAATACATTGTAGATAAATACAATTACAGATAAAAATTAAATATACATGTATAAAGTAAGTACACATTAAGTTTACAAAGTATCATTTTGTAGTTTAAAATTTCAAAAGTTAAACAAATTATATCTCATGAGCACTGATTTGCATGTATGGGAAGTCAGATCATACCTATATTTTTTGAACTATAAATAGTTCTGCGATGAGATAAATGGAAATGTAAATTCTGACACAGTGAACAGGAAGGAATATGAAAAGAAATTAGCTAAAGCAATTCAGGAGTATGGATTATTCTATAAACAATTGCTTTTGTTCAAATGTGATTTTGAATGATATTTTACATTGCTGTTTACTTGATCTTGATTAATGTCAATATAATTAATTATTAATTAATTAGAAGTAATGTTCTAATACATTTTTATGGAATATGATAAAATATTTTAGTTACATCTCTCTAAAAACATAAGAGAATGTGAAGAAACCCCCTAGATAGGTACATTAGGTATTAATCGATATTATCTGATCACTGTAATAAAAAAAAAGAGTATTTTGACTTTTTACATTGTTATAAACAAGTAAATAATGTTTTATTGATGTTTCCAAATAATCAATTTATTATTTTTTCTTTTGGTTATATTTTCATGTTTTTTAGTCTTGAAATTTCTCTTCATGAATTTTAATGAATAGTACAAACGTACACAGCTAAATAAAGTTATACAATATTTTAGTGGAAATTGTTCACAAGGGTGGCTAAAATTTAAGGTACTAAATAGAGAAACGTATATTTGGCTAATATGCCAAAATTCTTGTGAAAGAGACAGTCAAGTATACTAATATAGTTAACAAAATCACCAATAGCCATTTGTAGATTACCAAATGTTTCACCAGTTCTATTTTCATATCCCTTAAACATGAATATACAGTAGTATCTGACAAATTAGTTACAGTTTTTGAGTATCTGTCACACATTTCACAACTATGGAATTCTATACATTTTTTCATTAAATATCCACACACATGTTATAAAATTTATTACCCACTGTCAAAATATACAAAAATATAATATAGATATATACAATATACCTATACAATTACAAATAAAAATAAAATATACATGAATAAAATAAGTAAGTAAACATTAAGTTATACAAAGTATCATTTTGTAGTTTAGAATTTCAGAAGTTAAACAAATTATATCTCATGAGCAGTGATTTGCATGCATGAGAAGTTAGATAATATGTTGTATGTGATTAAATAATGTATTAGGACTAAGTAAACAAAATTTTTTGCACAAAACATTTCTATAAACTGTTGGTCCAGTGAAGTACATTAAGAGACATTCTTGTTTAAATTGATTACTAAATCTTCTACCTCTTACCTTTTTTCTAGATTGTAAAATTTGAAAATTAATGAAATTAGCTATATTTGCAAAAGGACATAATTTAGATGTAAGTGCCATATAGTCTTCAATTGTCACATTGTCAATATATTTCTTTTCTTTAGACTGTAACTTCTGAATTTTTTTAAAATGATTTTCCTTCCGTAATTGTATAACTGTACTTTGTAATACATTTTTTCGGGGAGTATTCACTGATAATTGTTATGACACTTGCGTTGAACTTGGTGTTGTATTAAGTGGTGTTACTGGACTTGTAGTTACATGTTCAGATTCTTGATAGAATATGTTGTTTTTAACAGGAGTAATAGTAATATCCTGAAGTACAGTTATAGTGGATGGTTTATGTTTAATACTAACATTTTTCTCTATATCCATAGCTGAACTTTTCACTACTTCTAAAAGAAAAAGAGAAAGCTTACATATGTGTTACATCTTAATTATTATTATTAAATATTATAAATATTATTTTATATTATTTATAATAAATATTATTAAAATAAATATTATTTACCTTCATTAATAGTAGATCTTGGCAGACATATGTGTTAGATTATTGCAGAATAAGTATGATTAAAAGTTGATGAGCCCTCCATTAAAGGTAAGTTTGTGGGAACTGCAGAAGGTTGTAATCGACTTTTCATATTCAGAAACATCTTATTGTCGAAATGAGTACCATAAAGACGACGACTTCTATGTAAACGTTCTGTCTTATCCAATAAATCTTCTCGTTCACATGCCATTAACCAAATTTTTGCCCTAAATACAAACATTTTTTAATACACGATGAAAATCCACCGTTAATAAATAATATAACATCTTAACATCTGTAATACACAATTTTAATCCTAATTTAACACTCACCTATCTATTAACATCTTTTGGAAACGAAAAAAGCTAACATTACTTTGTCTACAATTATTAACACTTTGTAGTTGCATAAGTGTGGCAAGGGCAAGGCTTATTGTTTTTATTTTTTTACATATTGACGTACTTATATAATGTAATTGCGAAATAAAAAATGTATAAAGATTATTTGTATCTATAACATCGAGCAATAAGACAAAAGAGGGAATGTAAAGGTAGTGGGGGTAAACATATTGATAGACAGGAAGTGCCATCTTGAGAGGCCACTTTAGACAAGGATACACAGTCTCTTTCCTTGTTTAAGAAGTCAAATTTAGTTAGGTTATGTTATTGTTTGTCCCTTAGAACGTATTCGCTGTGAGTTTCACCGGTAGCGCTCTCTCGCGGTTTGAAACTTGTACTTTTCTTGTAAAATTAGTGTAAATGAAATATGACAAAACGAGAAAAATAGATATTTATTTAAAAATACAAAATAATGAACTGAAATATTATGGTAAACTGATTAATGAACGAATACACAGAATTAACAGTAAAAGTAATTACGCCTTGTTATTTTATTCAGTATAATTATAATATTTAAGATATAAGTTCTTGCGACTGGATGACTACTTACCAAGAGGTCATTGAGAAAAAGAAGAAGTTTGTATGAAAATATTTAAATGGTTAAAGCAAATATTTAAGGTTATAGACGCTTAAAACGTCTATATTCTTTAGTTAAAGGTTACCTTTTAACGTTGTAATTCTTGTTTTTATTTTACATTTTTATTCTGTTTTTGCACAGTTATTTTTTGTGTGCGTAGGCCTTAGTGCTTAGATATCAATTTGTTTTAATTCTTCTTCTTCTTCTTTCGTTTTTATGGCCTCCACCTCTTAAATTTGTTTTAATTTTATCAAAATGGATAGTAAACATTATACTGTTTTAAGTCTATATCACATGATATCCCATTTCAACCAGCTACACCAAAAAAGGGAAAAGGTTTAGTTGATGCAGGGCATGTACGCAATGTTTCGGAATATAATAGCTTTTTAATTTTACACCATACAGATATCATGTTTGCATTATAGGTTATTTACTTATTTTTTCTCATTGATAGCAATAATCCATTTTTCTCTTTGAACTATTTTATGCTTGGCAACAGGAAATGAATAAAATTTACAATGACTGTTGTACCCAGTATTTTTACATATCATATTGGCGATGTCAAACGAAAGAGGCGGCACGGTGCGGTAAAATTTTGAACTGGTGCACGTAGGATAACAAAACATTTTGTATTTAGTTCTACACACATAACATAGTTATAAACAGTTTAAATATTATTAAATAAAGCACAATAAGGTAACAAAATGTTAAAAAGTAAATGTAAACCGTATTGCTTTGCACCGCAATGCAGTAATTATCGATCGGAAGGAATAACTATGCACTTTTTTCCTCGTGACAAAAATCTATAAGATCGTTGTGCACAGGGATTAAAAATTGGGAAATCGATATCAAGTGATATGATGGTGTGTTCACAGCATTTTTTATCAACAGATTTTTTTTCAATTAAATTTTCTGAACAGAATTGCAACATTTATTATATATAATGTGCCTACCTACCCTAACCAAATATATACACTAAAATAGATCTTAATTCAAATTTTTCTGCAGCAGGGCAAAATAAATTTCGAAGAAAGGTGTTGTTCCCTCTCAATGCCTTCTTAAAGGAAAACACGAAAGAAAAATCAATGAGGAACTGGTGAATGCTAGACTAATGCGTAATAAAACACGCACATTCCTCACTGGCGGGCTTTACAAGTCCATTTTGCCACCCAGACTCGTCTCTTAACACATCCACAGTGATTTCATGTGGGGCACAATTTAAATTAGTCGTTTGCACACACAAACTTACTAATTTGTTATTATATTTGCCACACAACACAACGTGGCCAGCCTTTAACAAGGCCTCGCTTTCTTTTAAAGGTCTTTTTGTGTCTCCTATATATTTCAAAATATGGAGCAGACTACTTCAATTTCTTTATTTGCCATTGCGTTAATAAAAAAATAAATGGAAGGTAATAAATACGGATAATTTTTAAACACAGCAATCATTCACCTACAAAGATTATGGTAGCTCCGTTTTGTTTTCCTACGTGCGTGATCAGCTGATCATCTGTCAAAGCGCCCCCTATAGTTCGTTGACATCGCCAATATTTTTCTTTTTGAAAAATCCATATTCGCCATTATTTGAATGTTTACAAGTTAAATGCACAAAACTGCCACTAACAGCGTTGGTGAAAACTGTCAAATCCCCTCTACTCATCGGCTCACAGTCTAAGGTTTGTCCCAACTGTCACATGAAATTTTATTTATATTGAAATCTTTTACCTATTGTGTCACTTTTTAGACTATTATAGTTAATATTTAATTAAAACTTTCTCGTCTGAAAAAATATTTATAGCTATTGTTAATAAGTGTTGGAAAATTTAAATTTAGCGCCTTTGCATTTCCGGATATGTCCGCCATCAGAGGCCACTTTTTTTGGTCTCCTTTTCATAACGATTAGATTCCCTCTTTTATCTTTTTGCTCGATGATCTATAAATACACAAAAAGTAAACAAATACAATGGCCAGAATCACGCCAGAATGACCTCTATATTATTGACATATGACAATGGACAATGGCCAATGAGAGCCGTGAAATTTTTCACGAGAGCTTAATTTCCCGACTAGGCACCCCCACCACCTAAGCTTTTGGGAATGGAACAGTTTGAATTTGACAGTTTGACATTTATGAATTTGTTTGGACTTAACCTAACTTTGTTTGATTTCTTATGTTTATATTTGGTGTCTTATTATTTTTTTATATAAATGCCTGTAACGTGTAAATATTGTGATAAAATGTTTTCAAGACTATTTACTTTAAATAGACACGTCACACAAATTCATTTTAAACAGATGAACGCATATTTTATACTAATAACGCTATTACCAATTAAATAATAAAATAAAACTTACCATCCATATTTGTAAAATTAATTGTTTGACTTTCAAACTTTAAATTATGAACATTTTCCAAATGATTAATTAAAAATTTTCCTTGCTGAAAGGAATTATCACAATCAAGTTCCAAACATTTAAAACCCCATACATTTTTGGTAATTATTTACTAAGCCGGAACGCCTTAAAAATGCCCAATTTTTTGTGGACTTAGCCGAAAAAGTGAAAACAACCTCAAATTTTAATGTTTTCTTTGCTTTAAACTATTAAAAGTGCCCAAATAATCAAAAAAATCAGAAAAAATACAAAAAAAAGTATTATGAACCAAAAAAAAATTACATAAAAAGCAAAGAAAAGTATATATAAATGTCTTAATAAAAAAAACGTAACTAAAACATATTAAATATCACTATTTTTTAGTGTAAAATTATAAAAAAATGCGTAAAATTGTTTAAAATAATCAAGATTTTTAATATTTCAAAACAATATGGCGGCCATGCGCAAGAAGTTAAATTTTATGTACTTTTGACATTGTTGCCAGTTTTAACATTTAAAATACCTAAAATTTAATGAAAATTACATTTACATTTTAATATTAAAAATGCAAACCAATAAACCAAATCTAACCCAACAAGAAAACATGACAATAAAACTAAACCAACCTAACCTAACCTAACGCTCGTAAAAAAGCAGTAATAAGAATAAAATTTTGTAATATAATTAAAAATCAAATTTTTTATTTTTCATAAGAAAATATGATAATAAACGTAAAGAAACGTAACCAAACCTAACCTGCCCCTTGTAAAAAAGGTATAATTTTCAGTTAAAAGTAGGAATATAATTAAAAATCAAATTTTTTATTTTTCATAAGAAAATATGATAATAAACGTAAAGAAACGTAACCAAACCTAACCTGACCCTTGTAAAAAAGGTATAATTTTCAGTTAAAAGTAGGAATATAATTAAAAATCAAATTTTTTATTTTTCATAAGAAAATATGATAATAAACGTAAAGAAACGTAACCAAACCTAACCTGACCCTTGTAAAAAGGTATAATTTTCAGTTAAAAGTAGGTAATAATAAAATGTTATTTTAATGTCCAATTTGAAATTAATTAGAAAACATAATTTTGAATAACTATGGCAACACTGGTTAAAATTACCATTTTTGACCATAAGAAACAGTTGTCATTCTTGTCATTTCTTGTTATTTCATGGTAAATAATGGCGAATAATGGCGGTGGCTTTTAAAAATCGGGCATATTTTAAATGGAAATTACATAAAAAATAACGTCTTGCACCGCATAAAAATCATTGCACAATTATTAGTAAGTGAAGCAGAATTCATTGATATAAATTTCATCTCTGTAAACATGGTTCCGGCTTATTACACTAGTACCAATAAGGTATAATTAAAAATATATAGTAAATGGACATTTCCTAATTTAATTTTTTTTTGTTTAAGAATTTATTATTTTGAAACAATCAATGGAAGAAACATCCTGCAGCTTCTATGTTGTGTCTAAATACAAGCAAGATAAAAATATTACGTACTTTAATTGCAATCGGAGCAAAACATGTAAGTAAGACACTTAACCTATGATAACTTCATATTAGATGGATACTATATAATTATTTATAATTTAATTTTTTTTCTTTGTAGCTCGTGATGGAAAGCAAGTATTAAATAAGCAATACAAGCATAAAAATCATGATTATGTCTGTACTGAACAACAATTATCTTTACCCTCACTCAAGAACCGTCGTGACATGTCAGGAGCTAGATTTATATATAAGATCATACATGGATTTGTTGATTGTCCAAACCTGTTAAGCCAGATTAACTTTAATGTTCCTTATCAAGCTCTACGGTACCACAATGTTTTCAATATTCCTTTCCACAGAACAACCTATGGTATTCACAACCCATGGAATAGATACAAGGGGCTATTAAATGATCGCGATTTTGATATTTTCAATATAAGTTTAACTCAGTTAAATTTTGTTCTTGTTATACTTTGTTTGTTTTTTAGTATGTAAGATTTTTAGTCTCATTTTTTTAAACTTTTTAATATTGATTTTATATAGCAATTTCAAGTTTTGAATCATAACTGTGATATTGTATATTGTAATTTAAACTGTTAATGGGGTTATCCTGTGTATTAAATAAATAAATAGTACACTGACTGTACTATTTAAATAAAAATTAAAATACTTAATTGTTATATAGTACATGCATCTTGTATTTATTTCACCTTTCCCTAAATTGGAAACAACTGTAAAATGTTGTGGTACATATACATTGTATACCCTGTATATTATACAGGGTGTTTACAGTCTTGTGATTTTTTTTAAAGGTAATAGTTCATCAAAAAATAATGGTATGTCATCTAATAACACAAGAATATTCTTATGAAATTTGGTAAGCATTATTTATGGATTGATTGTACAGCTACTACAAGTTTTGTTATAAGAGATATAAAGAAAATTCGAAAGGTTGTTTTAAATAGAATTTACTTACAAAAAATGATTTTGGAAATTGCATATTACAGAGGCGTACTGAAATTTTTCTTTAAATTATAAACCACATATCCCGAATCTATGTAACTTATATAGATTATTCAAATTTCATTTGAATATTCTAATGCGCTAAAGAGATATTACAAAAAAAATCTAAATTTTTGGAAACTTCAATGGCCTGTATTTGAGAAAGAAACCAAATTTGATCATCCACTATTCTACAAATACCGTTATTGCTGACAACACCACTTAAAAATAGAATCGCAAGACTGTAAACACAGTCTATACATTGTAATATTTTCTTCTAAAAAATATGACTATTTACCTCATATCTGTTCTGTACAAGCGTAAACGAAGTATATTATACCAATCAATATTAGGTATATTGTAAATTTTTTTAAGTTTTTTTACAAACTAAAATAATGATTAAATGTAGCAGGTGTTATTATTATTAAAATAAAATTTATTAGTGTTAAATAAAAATTATTATTAAAATAATAAATTAGTATTTATAATTATTTCTGTAAAAAATATAGATATAGATTGTATTACCAAAGTATGTATAGGAATAAAAAAAAACAAAAGTTTAATACAATAAGGACCGAATGTTCGAACGCTAATTAAAACTCAAATATTTAATTAAAATCAAATAGGAAACATTTTGAGGTTATGTTGACTGATTTATTCAACTGTATGATTTTGCTTTTTAATTTAAAATAAACCATAATTAAACTCTTTCTGATGTTAATTTCATGTTTTTATTTACAAATCAATAATAATAATAAGCAATTTTGACAACAGCTTTGATGTATTTGCAAATTCAAGTTTTGATTAGCGTTCGAACTACCGGTCCTAATTGATACCATATATTTCAAACTTCCCGCCATTCGTTAAATCCGTGCACATATAAACAGTAGTGGGGGGTGCTGAGTCGGGAAATTAAGCTCTCGTAATTTTTCGGACGCCTGAGAAAATGGCGTCGCTGTCTGCGCGAGTAAAATGCGCGAACTTTCGCGCCAAAGCGGAGTGGGAATACTGGTTGTTGTCTATACTGTGGTATACTCTTGGGGCAAGGTGTTCCCCATGAAACTTTCTAATATGTTGCGCAATATAATTTTTTGCAAATGTTTTGCAACAAGTTGGGCATTCCATAATTTAAAAAAAAAGAGTTTAAAAATATGTGTAGATTTATGATATTAACCAGTGATATGTAAGAGAGTCCATTCGCTTAGCTCGGGCATATTTTGACAGAATCATTGTAGGAAACCTACAACACAAAAATTCCTACTTCTCAGTATTAATAGCTCAAATATACTACTATTGCAGACTTCTTCCTTTAAAAAAAGAAGAATTATTCCAAATAGTGGAAGTGTATACTAAACCCATAAAATTTTCCCTGTATATTTAAAATATAATATTTGAGTTGTTACAATAATTGAACATATTGTAGTAAATATTTGTATTATTCACGTTGTTTATTTTAGCTAATATAGTTTTATTGTTCCATTATTTTTGTTTAATTCCTTGTTAGTTTTATTTTGAATGTTATTTTTAGAGAAAGTCAAAGTTTTCCATTTGTTCTAGGTATCAAATAATGCGTTGGTAAGTTTTTCTTAAATAAATATAAATATGATAAATGTTCTTTAAAAAATTAATATTTTTAGATGAGTAAGGATGCTGTTAAATTAAGAAGTAATCAAACTGCACAAAGATTTATTCAAAACACCAACTATTTTTGTTTAATTATTTGCCCATTCGGCGTAGGTGGATCATTAAAATATATTTATAAAAATTATGCAAATATGTTCTTAATAACAAAAACATTTCAGTTAACATCCAGTTCAGTTTGACATGGCGTCAAAAATTAAATAAAAGTTACAGTAATTTAGTTTATATCGTTAAATTGCTCCAAATGTAGGCAACCAACTTAAACTTTTTGTTAGGATTTAGCTGGAGTTTCTTGAGAATATTTTTAATAAACGTTTATTATTTTCCATTTAATTTATTATTTTTTAAAAGTGATGATAATGCTGAATAAGCAATATTTCAAATGATATTTAATCACAAAACGTACTTAATATTGTGTTATTGTAAAATCCTTATAATAAAGTACGTTAAATAAAAAAGCTAAAATCCCGGGTCGTCCAAAACTAGTTTCTAATAGGAATAATAGAAGATTATGATTTGTTTTAATTATATTTTTGATGATATTGGATTATATTTTTGATGAATGATATTTTTGAATTATAATATGAATATTATGATATTTTTTTATCTAACCTACTTTATAACACAATATTAAGTACGTCCTGTGATTAGATATCATTTGAAATATTGCTTATTCAGCATTATTATCATCACTTTTAAAAAAATAATAAATTAACTGGAAAATATTAAATGTTTATTAAATATATTCTCAAGAAACTCCAACTAAATGCTAAAAAAAAGTTTAAATTGGTTGCCTACATTTGGCGCAATCTAACGATATAAACTAAATTACCATACCTTTTTTTATAAAACATATTTTTTATATATAATAGAAACTTACATTCTATATACATGCTATAAATTTCTAATTCATAGTATAAGTTTGCAAATAAGGTCGACGAAATACTCTTATGAAATGCGCTATGAGCACGTGTACTTGGTTGTATAATAATTTCTAGCCACTTCTAGTCTGTCAAAAAGTAACTAACTTTGTAAAAACATAATTACTAAAATCACTAGACAGTTCGGACTGGCATTAGTGAACCGAGTTATAATTGTTTATATTTATGTTTAATTATATTATATTTATGTTATTATATTTAACAATGTTAATATAATTGTATAGTATGTCTATGATTGCCGTAAGTCAAATAAACCTGGTTAATTTTTCCATGCACACCACATAAACAACACTAATTTCTTTAAAATCCTCCTAAAACATGGCGGAACGTCTGCGCGGAGAAGATGCGCGTACTTAATTTTCCGTGGAGAGTGGGTATTCTGCATCGAGCAAAAAGATAAAAGAGGGAATCTAATCGTTATAAAAAGGAGACCAAAAAAGTGGCCTCTGATGGCGGACATATCCGGAAATGCAAAGGCGCTAAATTTAAATTTTTCAACACTTGTTAACAATAGATGTAAAATATTTTTCAGACAAGAAAGTTTTAATTAAATATTAACGATAATAGTCTAAAAAGTGACACAATTGGTAAAAAACTTCAATATAAATAAAATTTCATGTGACAGTTGGGACAAACAATAACATAACCAAACTAAATTTGACTTCTTAAACAAGGAAAGAGACTGTCTTTCCTTGTTTAAAGTGACCTCTCGAGATAGCACTTACTGTCTAACAATATTTTTGTCCCCACTACCTTTACATTCCCTCTTTTATCTTTTTGCTCGATGGTATTCTGTTTGTTTATTATTCTGTGACCCAACTTAATTTGATGTCAAACAAGGAGTGAGACTCTCTTTCCTTGTTTAATGTGGCCTCTAAAGATCGCACTTCCTGTCTAACAATATTTTTGCCCCCACTACCTTTACATTCCCTCTATAGGGGAGTCCATCGAGCAATAAGACAAAAGAGGGAATCTAATCGTTATGAAAAGGAGACCAAAAAAGTGGCCTCTGATGGCGGACATATCCGGAAATGCGAATGCGCGAAATTTAAATTTTCCGACACTTATCAACAGTAGCTATATAATATTTTTCAGAATGTGTCTTAGACGAGAAAGTTTTAATTAATTATTAATGATAAGAGTCTAAAATGCGACACAATTGTTAAAAAACTTCAATATAAATAAGATTTCATGTGACATTTGGGACAAACAATAACATAACCAACTAAATTTGATGTCAAACAAGGAGAGAGACTCTCTTTCCTTGTTTAATGTGGCCTCTAAAGATCGCACTTCCTGTCTAACAATATGTTTGCCCCATCGAGCAAAAAGACAATAGAGGGAATGTAAGGTAGTGGGGGCAAACATATTGTTAGACAGGAAGTGCGATCTTTAGAGGCCACATTAAACAAGGAAAGAGAGTCTCTCTCCTTGTTTGACATCAAATTTAGTTGGTTTATGTTATTGTTTGTCCCCAATGACGTATAATATATAGACTCGGTGAACGCTTTAAAAAGTGTCCAAAACATGAATACCTTTGTTATTGTTTATTGTTTTGATACGAAGATGCACGAAGTTCATGATTTCTTACGAAGCATCACGAAGTTGATCTTGTGTTTGAAAAACATCATGGACGTACTCCATTTTGTGTGACAAGCAAATTTTATTTTAAATTGTTGAGAGTTATTTACTTACTATTTTAGTAAAATGCCATACTATTTTATCAAAATAATTATTTCTCTTATAGACGGGAACAAAAAGAAATCATAAATATTTAATTTTAATTAAAAAAATAATTATTGTCATTAACATATACATGAGCACGCCGCTGTTTTGATAAACATACCTTCAACCTTGAGCCGAGATCTTTCGGACACTTGATTCTATAGCGAGAATAGGGGACTGCGTCACGGTTCCTAGACTTACTCCGGTTGCCTCTTCCGACTGGGGTGGGGATGCTTGAGTTACGTCACAGGAGTACACAAGAATACAAAACCAATTATTCGCGATTGAAACTGAATGCAAGGCTGCCAGCTCTAGGGATTTATCCGAATCTAGGGATATTTCAGCATAAAAGGGACAAAGGGATTTTTTTATATTTATGGTAAAATCTAGGGATTTTTGACCGGCTCAAATATTTACCTACATAGGCCTATTATAATAACATTTTCTTTAATTCAGGTATAAAACCACTTCGTATTAACAGTATTAAATAAGCGATCTTTAATTGCAAATACTTAAACTACTAGTAAACTACTAAAGGATTCTATTATCAGATCTCGTTAAATGTCCACGTTCTTGGAATCTTTATTTTATGCTACCAAATAGATTTCTGCCAAAAATAGAATCCTATATATTTTCATAGAGGAGAAGCAAATTCTGGACCAGGAATTAGGGGATTTACAGGGATTACATAGGTTTTATAAAATAAATAATTAGGGGATTTACAGTAGGAATCGGATGAATCCCAGGATTCGTGGAAATATATAAATAAAATTATATGCTTCACCATCTCAATTCTTTTCAAGTTGTATTTTGTATTAATTTTATTAAGTGAATAATACTTAATAATATATTAAATGGAATATTCAAAGCCATAAATAAGTACGTTATTCCGTTTTTGTTAAATTTATTCAAATCATCGCTATTATACCGTTTAAAACTGAAATATTTTTGAAATAAAGGTATAAAACAACAATTTTTAGGTTGAGTTTACCGAAAGCACAAGCTGAATATAGCCGCAAATGTCAAAAATATTTCGGCTTGGCAGTGTGGCATGTTTTTATAATGCATATATTGTATACTTCAAATATTAAGAGATACAGCTTTTAAAAAGTATATTTTGATTATACTATTTTATGATCTGATGATATTTATGATTTATATAAGTCTCTTTCGAGATTAATTGCAAACATATGTTGTAATCTGGCAACTGCTCATTTGACGATTGCCAAATCTATCCCCTAATCTACCAAAGGATAATTGCTAAAAAAATTCTAATAATTAACTGCAATTAATCTCCAAAGAAACAAATATTTACACAGCATCTACATTATAAAAACATGCCAACACTGCTATACCGAAATTTTTTGTTCCATGTTTGACATTTGTGGCTATAATCAGCTTGTACTTTCGGTAAATTCTACCTTTTTTTAATTCCATGTTATTATATTAGGCAATCATCAATACATTCCATCATTATATTCAGAATTAGGCAACCATATATACATTTATTCCAATCTAGGGATTTCTAGGGACATTTTAATGTTCAATTTAGGGAGGACAAAAATTTTCACCTGGCAACTCTGACTGAATGTAGAGGGCGGGGCAGGGCAGGTCGATTGCAGTTTGCAGTGTCATGGCCGATATAAATGGTATAAACAAAAACAAACATTCGAATATTTACCATTGCTTTTCCATGTTTAGTTTGGTTTAAGACGAGTTATTTGTATCATTTAATAATGGAAATTAACCTTAATGATATCTTTGAGTATTGTGGTGAAGCAAAGAGTCCATTGGTTGAAGGGGAAGCAGTTTTCAAGTGATGAATTCCTAATTTTAACTTTAATGTTTGGAACTGGCTTGTGTATTGATGATGAATCCTATTTTGTGTATACCTGGGAACCCAGAATATAATATTCTGTGTAATGTTTGCCTTAACGTATATATGCATTATCTTATGTTTTTAATATGTTAATTTTTATTTTATACTATTTTTTGACATATGTAAGTACTTTATTGTATATTAACATAAATAAATAACTTTAACTTGGCTTTATTGTAAAATAGTTCATTTGATTACATGAAATTAACCTTAACTTGAGATCACCTCTCAGAAAATATAGCACATGATTTGTCTTTAAAAAATTGCATAATAAATTATTTTTTTATATAATAATTGCATAATAAATTAGTTTTTCAGTTTATTCTAGATTGGATTTAAAATACTTTAACGTAGTCATAATGCTGAAATTTACTAAAAATAATTAATAATTATATTCAAATCAACAGCTGTCTGGTTTGTTTATACCACTTTTATGCCTGGTATTGCTGTATTATAAAACATTTTACTTGCCAAGTAAAATTTAGTTTGAAAGTAAATAATTTACTCTGCAGATTTGCGTATTTTAAACACATAGTAAATTAATTCTGGAAGTAAATCTGCAAACTAAACTATTCCTTAGTTTTCTACCAAGTAAATATGACAGTTTCAATGTCTTTTCGGCTGGTGTGAAAATATTTAGATTTAATAATATTTTGAAATGTCTTCAGTATCATCAGTGTCAGATGTTAATTCTCCAACTGTATCTAGTGTTGATAGTGACTGGTATTTTTCAATAAATATACAGATGGATTGTGATGCAATTTAAATGTAATCAATGTAGTTGCTAGATGGCCTGGTTACTCCCACAATAGTCATGTATTTGATAATTCTCTGATAAGAGCTCAGTTTGAAAACAATGAGTTTTGTGAAACATATTTACTGGGTGATAGTGGTTATCCATGCCGAAAATATATTTTAACTCCCATACATGATCCACAAACGCCAGCTGAAAGGAAATACAATTACACACATATCCACGCACAGAATACAATTGAAAGAATGTTTGGTGTCTTAAAGAGAAGGTTTCCTTGTTTGTCTACGGGACCAATGGAATAGAAGCACCACTAAATTGATAGAAATAAAATCTTCTGTCCTTCCATGATACTTCAGGCCTTCAAAGCGACAACATCAAATCCCAATAAGAAGTCTCAGATTATGACACACCTCTACAACACATGAAGACTTGTTGAAGAGAGAAAAGTGTGTTATGTTTGTGAATATAAAGTGACAATGAAGCACATACAGTTGAAAGACTATATCACCTCATTCCAAAATGTAAAGAGTGTCTAGTCAGTGTAAATAGAGCTATTCCAATTATAGTGGCAATTTGTGTATTGCATAATATATGTAGAAGGAGGAATGATGTGCTGACTGATAGTGAAGATGGCAGTAATCACGCGGAGTCAGAAGATAAAAATTTAAACAAGGTCACTAGAAATCAAGATAATTTTGCTGTAAGAAATGCTGTCATTCGTACTGCATTTATTAATTAAATAAAATGTTTATTTTAAAATTATTTACGGTTCAATAAAACATAATATAAGAATTATGAGTGTTTTAATTATTGTATATGTATTTTTAATTTAACAAAAAAAGTGTTGACAATTCAAATAGTCACAGAAATAAAATTAACTTAATTGTGTCAACTTTTTCTTATTAAACTCTGGTAATAAATCTATGAAACAAACTAAATATAACACCAGTAACTTAATGAATATGATATTTATGATACTATAATGAACATGTATTTTTATTACAGAATTTTTCTACAATAAATACATACTTATAAGAAAGTGTTTATACCCACTTTTAACAGATAACTTTGTGAAAAATAGGCAAAATGTTACGGGATCTATTAGTATTTCATTTATTTATAATATTCTCAAGCGATACATTGTCATTTCAAGGAAGTCATGAAAATAAGATCATATCAGCAAGTAGATACATAATCCTTTCATTTTACGGTATTTGAAAAACAAAGTATGTACATATATTTCAGTTTCATTGTTCAGTTTTTTGTGTTTATTATTATTCTTGAGTAAAGTGTTTGATTTTAAGGCGGCAAAATGGAATTTGTGTTGTAAAAATATTAGATGAAATAAGCATTCCTTAACTTTTCCAGAGGATACAGCAAGGTTTGTAAATTATTATTTCCTCTTAAATATTGTTTGGGTACCAGTATATGATGTCATTTATATGATACTTCTACAATAATAAGATAACCAATTTTTATTTTAATAACTAATTTACAATAATATAAAATTAACCAAACGGTATTAAATTTCTAAATTCTCGAACTCAACCCCATATTGATGTTTCAGTTTAGAATCTTTTCTTTAACTGCCAACTCTTTTGTGTCTGTTTCTCTTTTCTCTGTTTCCGTTTCTGTTTTTCTAATTTTAAAACGTCTCTACTTAACTCTTCCTTTTCTTTTCTAATTTTAAGAATACTTAATTTTATTTTTTCCTTCTCTGAATCTTCTTCACACTTATTATTCTTTTTGTGATGTGGGACTTAAAGGCAAACTAAATGCACAACCAAATACTTACCATGTCGAGATAGCATTATGAGGTTTTTTCCTGGTTTTTCCCTCATAATTTACTATGGAATCACTAACAGGAGAATTTTACTGTCATCATGGCATGTGTTTGTCTTTTTAAAGATGAATTACATGCTATGATTTTTTTCTGACAGATATTCTCAAGTTAATGTTGATTTCATGTAATGGAATGAACTATATTATAAGTAAAGTCGTTCCAAGAGCACAACTCAACAATATTGGCAATATCATTTTAAAGTCGTCTACTTTAAAATGCATAATGTATGTCTGAATTGTCAATATAAATGAGTCAGATAAAATTAAATTATTAGAAGAATTTTTCACTAAGTAACAAAAAAACAAAATTTGTTTTTAGTGTTTGTATTTTGAGAACAATTTCTGAAGTGGAAATTGAAATGTTAATAAACATATTTTAACCTTTAATTGGGGCTTATTCCCAGTTAAATAGTAATTAATTTAAAATGCCACAAGAAAATAGCTTCAGAACAACATTAATTACATATGTTTTACCTTTCTGTTACTGCTTGGCATTCTGCAGGGGTGACAAGAAATTTAACATATCTTGGCAACAGATGTTCTACCATCGCATCAGTTACTTCTGTCAATACTTTACTAAAAGTGGACCTTTCCATGGTAAAAAAATAAAATATAGTATATAATAAAATAAAAAGTAAATAAAATATAACATATTGGAATATATTCACTCAATTCTTAATATAAACAACATATCTTGGTTTCATGTGCTAAAGCATTTGATCTTTGCACTTGTCTTAGATGGGGCTGGAGACTTTCGAACCAAATGCAAAGACAATTCCCTCGATAACTTAAATATCTTTTGAAATACGGCTTCCACTAATTCCACTGGATTTACCAAATCTCGCAAAAGTCTTCTCTGAATGTTTTCTTCATCCCTATCAATAAAATAATTTTGTTTACAAAACATAACCTAAATAAATAATATACTATCAAAGAATATAGACGCTTATAAGCGTCTATATTCTTTGATACTATAATTAAAAATATCTTTAACAAACCTTCTAATAGCATCATCTAATTCTTCTAATAACTCATCGTTTAGAATCCGGCCAAAATTCTGGACTAAATAATTCATTTTTTATTTTTATTAACTACACGTTATTTCCATCTACAAATAGTATGAGATTAAATCATCTCTTTAAATTGAACCTGTTATCAGAGAATATAATATATATTTTTAGAATATAACGTAAATGCAGGTTAACGTGCACGTTATTTAACATTTATTTTATTTATAAAACATTTTTGTTTTGATACATCCATCCAATCACAGGGCTGATTTTTAAGATTCAAATTACGTCACAGGAGTACAGTTCAGCTTAACACCTTCACGGCGGTTCGGGACCCCGAGGTCCTGTACATGTCATGATCTAAAATTTTTGTAGTAATCTTTCTTGACTTTCCCAATATTCGAAAGGCGTATTTCCACTATTAGTCAACAGATGTCGATAGTTCAAAGAGCGCCTTGTGTAAAATTTCGCGGCAAATCTCATAGTAACCGAAATGAAGTTCGGGACCCGGGAGACCCTAGCCGTATTATGATAATAATTTTGATCGTAACACGGTACGTACCGCGGAGGTCTTCCGATCTTTTTAAGTTTTTTGTCAAAACTGCAGTATTGTATTGATCTTTGAAGGTAAGTTATTAGTACCTATATATTTATTTATAGTTTTTAGACAAAAATACATTCAAATTACTATGTTTTGGTTTATTTTGCAATCTAAACCATTTTAGACACAGATGTTTTTCCATTTTTTCATAATTGAATACTGTATGATTCTATTTGTAAGACACAAGGTAGAATCTATATAAAATATATATATATATATATATATATATATATATATATATATATATATATATATATATATATATATATATATATATATATATATATATATATATATATATATATATATATATATATATATATGTATGTGTGTGTGTGTGTGTGTGTGTGTGTGTGTGTGTGTGTGTGTGTGTGTGTGTGTGTGTGTGTGTGTGTGTGTGTGAAGATGCTTTAGATTGTAAAATAAACTTTTAATTGTTTATTTCATTGCACTTTGCATTTTATACAAATGTATTTTTGTTCCAGTGTTTCAAAAATGAACAGAAGAGCGACCAAAATATTAAACCTAGCTCTTGAAACTGAAAAAGAAAAACCAATGTTCTCAACCAAAAGTCATTGTACAGAAACTAGTAGATTATGACGAGTCACCTGTCTGTTCTGTTTTTTCGGAAGAATCTCATAATAATCCATTACAAGAGCAAAATGATATTTATTTTGGAATGGTTACAAGAGTTACTCATGAAAAAACAGTAAATCAAGACAATTATATCATGGAAGATGTGTTCGAAGAAGAAATGGAATATGACCCCTCTGAGAAGACTGCTATGTGTGAAAGAACTAATATCGAAGTATCAAGTGATAATGACGATGAGCCATTTTCTAGTGACGATTCTATAATAGATAGAAACTACATGCCGTCTTCTGAAGAAGAGTCAATTTCTGAAACAGAATCAGATTTATTTTCTGTCTCAGATGCAGGGGATCAAGATAATCAATACTCTGAGCAAAATGTCACTAACATTCAAAGTCAACAATGTGACCTATGGGGGCCTATTTTTCCGAAACTCGACCCATTTGTAACAAATTTTACACAAAAGTTAAATGTTAATATGAAAAATATCAAAGAACCGCTAGACGCTTACAGACTTTTTTTAACCGACGATGTTTTGGAACTGATTGTTAGAGAAACTAATATGTATGCAATCCAAAAATTAGATATTTCCAAGAAAAATAAGAAAAGAGTTGAATGGAATGATACCGATAAAAATGAAATTTTATCATTTTTCGCAATAATTTTAACAATGGGCTTAGTTCCTTTGCCGACACTTAGTGCTTATTGGAGTAGAGACGAAATGTTTCACAATGCATTTGTAAGTTCCATCATGCCCCGTGATAGATTTTTAACATTGCTCAAATATCTACATTTTTCCGATAACATGGTTGCCAGTGAAAATAGGCTCTGCAAAGTAAAACCATTGCTCGATATACTGCTGGAAAACTTTAAGTCTGTCTTGACACCTGGCCAAGAGATTATAATAGATGAAAGCATGATTCCTTGGAGAGGCAGATTGTTATTCAAACAATACATTCCGAATAAAACACATAAATATGGAATCAAACTATACAAATTATGTACAGTAGATGGGTATACGCACAATGTGATAGTTTATGCAGGTAAAAACTGCGATCCGGTTAATATTAGCAGTAACAGTCATTCAGAAGACATTGTACTAAAATTAATTTTAAGTTTAGACCAGAAGGAGGGCAGAACCTTATACGCTGATAATTTCTATTCCAGCATTCCTTTAGTGAAGGAATTGTATCAAAGAAATATTAAATACTGCGGAACACTTCGATCTAATAGAAAAGGGATTCCAAAATCTTTTGAAAGAAAGATGAAAAAATCTGAGGTGTATGGAGAAGAAAGTGGGAATTTAAGAATAATAAAGTGGATAGATAAGAGACCAGTTTTGATGATCACATCTGATGCCACACATGAGGCGATTCTTGTAGAAACTGGTAAAAAAGATAGAAAAGGGAATGAAATAAAAAAACCAAAATGTATTACTGATTACAATAAAGCTAAAAAAGGTGTGGATATAAGTGATCAAATGTCCGCCTATTTTACGGTTTTGAGGAAATCGCTAAAATGGTATCGAAAGCTTTGTTTCGAGTTGCTTTTTGGAACGTGTGTTGTAAATGCATGGGTTGTTTTTCAGTTAGCCACAGGAAAAAAGTTGTCTATGATGCAATTTAGAAGGCAATTAGCTCGGTCGTTAGTTACTACGGATACTGGAGATAAAATAAATAAAACACCAAAACGAAAAATCCATACATTTGTAAAACCGGAGGGTAAAGGACGCAAACCAAGAAAAAAGTGTGTAGGATGTTATACAATGTTACGGAAATCACTTTCAAGTCGAGAAGCGGATAAGAAAGTTAGAAAAGTAATCAGCTATTGCGCTGATTGTACAGGTCAGCCAGGATACTGTTTACCTTGTTTCAACGAAAATCATGTAAATTAATTTTTAATGCATATTTGTTAATTTTGTCCAAGTATTTCTTTTATAAATAAAATACACATTTTTCTTTTAAAAATTAGTCTTATTTTTTATTAGTCTTAAAATTAGTCATATTTTTTATTATATTTATTTCCTGATAAAACCTTGTATTTAATACAGAATTGTCGACATTTATTTCACATATTAGATTTTTAAGAATATTTGTTTATATGAAAAAAACAATGTAAAAAACGGCACTATTAGGGACGCCGGAGGCCCGAATCGTATATGAATACAATCTTGATACAGGACGCCCGGGGCCCGAATCGTATTGTAATACTTTCAGTGGAAATAACACCCGTCGTGAATGTGTTAATGTTCATTGGTTAGGCGGAAGAGGCAACCGGAGTAAGCCTAGGAACCGTGGGACTGCGTAGTCTATATATTATACGTCATTGTTTGTCCCAAATGTCACATGAAATCTTATTTATATTGAAGTTTTTTAACAATTGTGTCGCATTTTAGGCTCTTATCATTAATAATTAATTAAAACTTTCTCGTTTAAGACACATTCTGAAAAATATTATATAGCTACTGTTGATAAGTGTCGTAAAATTTAAATTTGGCGCATTCGCATTTCCGGATATGTCCGCCATCAGAGGCCACTTTTTTGGTCTCCTTTTTATAAGGATTAGATTCCCTCTTTGATCTTATTGCTCGATGGTTTGCCCCCACTACCTTTACATTCCCTCTATTGTCTTTTTGCTCGATGGTTATGTGTTTCCTTCTAAAACATGGCGCGCGTGCTGAAAAACTTCAAAGGCGGCATCTGAGAGTGGGCATTCTGATTGTTTATTATTCTGTGCTCACAGCAACAAAGCATTGACAATCTGACAGTGACAGCACAGAGCACAGGCACTGACGCTCTTTCGATTTTTTAATAGTTAGTTAATAGTTACTGACTTCAAACCTTGAAAGACATTCTTATATTATCATGTCTAATTTTCAGTAAACATTTAATTTTTCATTGGTGAGTGATTGATATACGAAATGTCTCCAATTATTCTTAATAATAATTAAGATTAAAATTATACTTATACAACTGTTTAAATAAAGTTATCAGGAACTTTGATTGTTGCAAAGAAATTTCAATAAGCAATACAAAATGGCTTACACAGTTTACCGGCGGTTTGATACAAGATGATCATCCAGCAATAGAAAATAAGTTGTATCATAATTTTAAATGATTACATCAAGCGTTTCTTCCATAGATATTTTAGTGTTCCTATTCGTTTTGCAAATATTTAATTAATTAATATCCGTAGAGAAAGACAAAGTTCATTGATAATGGCGGTCATATAATGGTAGTGGGAATGTCTTGAGTGTATGGATTTAGGGTAAACATATGTCAACTGCAGTTAAAAGTGGGCGCTAAATTGTAAAACAAATCTGTATATAACATGGGTGTCAGCGATTTACAAACTTTTTTGGAGAGCTCCAATTTAGAAGGTGGAGCGGTATCTGTAGATCTCTTAAAAATAGCTAGGAGTGTAACCCAAAGACAACAACCACATAATACTAATCGAAAAATTAGGCCAATTGGTAATAAACTAAAGCTTATCGTTGATGCTGAAAACTGTCTAGATCGACTGTATGGAGGATTTTTCTCAGGTAATAATGTTATCTAATATTTGTTATATATGTATTTTTAGTTGTAACATTGTCTTAATTCGAAATACCATTGTTAACAAAACATAAATTTGTGTGCTAAAATTTCTTGGTTTCAAAATTTTTAAATTATCAGCATACACACATTAACAACACCAACAAAAATCTGTACTGCTTTGATTTGTGTTTAGTTGTGCAATTAAGTTAAATCTCATACTGATTGTTGCTTGGCTGTTTTCTTTGTTTATGATTATCACTAATCTTATTTTATAATAGAAGACACCTTTTTATTAGAATTCAATTAGAACATTTACACAAATAGTTTATTTCTAAGTTTAATCTAGTAAGCCTGACCTTAAGTAGGTAGGTCTCCATGAAATTATATATAATACTAGCTGACCTGGTCAGACTTTGCTGTGGCTTAGTTATTATATGACTAATATGTTAATTTATTATATATATGTATAAAGTAAAAAAGTAATGGCATGTCTCGCAAAACAAAAAATCAAAAATGGTATATCAATGGAAGGCAACCATATATATGTATTTCTGACTATTGGTTGTCTTCAGTATGGTGCAGCCAAGTTAGAAAAGGAGCATATTAACTTGGGATAGGATCACTATTGCTAACCATATACCTCCAATTGCTACATCCTTAGTTCGAGATTGTCTCCGATTTTACAGGTTCATCCTTCAACAAGTACAGTCATGTTTCTTCGGCATTTAGTTGCTAACTTGTCTGTATAAGGAGTTTGACAATTTTTTAACCAGAGGCAAAATCGAGTCAAAATCAAAATCATCTCTCGATATACATTTTAGTTCACTATATCTGGCGTCAGAGGCGCAGCTTGTTACATGTGTATACTCTGTCATTTTAACTAACTTTAATAACTTTTCTGGCTCTACACAGAGATAAACCATAGTATGTCCTGAGACAATTTTACAACAAGTTACTGACTTTTTAATAAACACCAAGTCCACTTCCAGTCAGAGGTAAGTAAACAACACCATGTTGACTTGGTGTGGTTTACCTTTACTAAATGTGTGCATTGTTATTTACCATCCGGACATAGTGTTATGTACTCTGGTACCTGGTGGAATTGTCACGAACTAAAATAATTATAACCATTTTATTTGTTACATATATGCATATATATATATATATATATATATATATATATATATATATATATATATATATATATATATATATATATACAGGGTGGTGCTTAAGTAATTGTACAAAAAGAAACCGTAGATTCTACACTTCAAAATATTACGATCCAAGCTAAATTGCTTTTATAAAATGTTGATATTAAGAAAGATACAGAGTTTTAAAGTGGAAATTTAAAATTTTAATTTTCGCTATAATTTTCATGTTTATTATAAAAATTTATAACTGGGTACTATTGAATATCAGGAGTTATAATTTGATGCATACTTTAATGTAGCTAATAGAGGACGCCACATATGTGGCATACATTTGCACTTAACTTCTTTACTCTTTAAGTTACCTGTGTTTGTGATAAAAAATATTAAAGATACATTATTTTAACACAAAAAAAAAGTATTCTTGTTAATAACTTTAAAACTCTGTTAATAGCTTTATACCAAAATTCAGAAGTATTGATGTTTTTGTCTAATTTTCTTTCGTTGCCTGGAGTAATTGCGTTAAATCTGAATTATGTACTTGATTTGTAAAATTGCGATTATCTCGAAAACTGTTGAGTTTTAAATTTATTACCAAGTATACTTTTTTTTGTTAAAATAATGTATCTTTAATATTTTTTATCACAAACACCGGTAACTTAAAGAGCAAAAAAGTTAAGTGCAAATGTATGCCACATATGTGGCATATGTGGCGCCCTTTATCAGCTATATTAAAGTCTGCATCAAATTATAATTCCTGATGTTCAATTGTATCCGGTTATGAATTTTTATACATAAATGTTCACAAACATGAAAGTTATAGCGAAAATTAAAGGTTTAAATTAACACTTTAATACCCTGTACCTTTCTTAATATCAACATTTTATTAAAAAAAACTGGCTTAAATCGTAATATTTTAAAGTGTAGAATCTACGGTTTCTTCTGGTACAATTACTTAAGGACCACCCTGTATATATATTATATATATATACATATATAATATATATATATATATATATATATATATAAATATTTATAAAATATATATATATAATATATATATAAATAGAGTGTGTGTAACGACGCTAAGAATACAATTCTTTGGAGGGTAACTTTCGGGAAAGCGTCAAAACAAGGATCAGCTAGAGATGGTATAAGCCAGCTTGGTGTAGAACTTTATTCTATATGTGAAATTTTCGGTGATATGTTGTCACCTTCATCAGCACCTAAATGGAAAACCTATTATAGTACAGTGGTGGAAATCAACATTTAAAAACCTACATTGAAAATGTTCAGTTGGTCCTAGTTGTAAAAAACACTGTCACAAACATGTTAAAAAATATTAAAAAATACATTTAAAATTTTGAATAAAAACATTACAAACAACAGGGTAGTTTTTCAAATACAAACACAACAAAAAATCTAAAATTTACAACCTACAAAAACTACAAATAGAAAAGAAGAATTAATCTTCTTTTTTGATGACATATTTCTGTCAACATCCGGGTGTCATATGTAACGAGGTTATAATTTTCACTTTTGCACATCACAACCACATGGATACGAAAAGAAAGAGCCCTAGGCAACATAATAAGCAAGGAAATAAAGTCCCCTCTAAAGCACAGGTAGGTAATCTATGCATGTCATGATAAGTTCCCCACATTTTCCAGTTTGTTACTTCTTGTCAAGTCCTGTTGAAGTAGAAAGGAATAAATACAACTTAAGTTTTCAACATCTTTCTTACAGTTCATAGGAGAGCTGCAGTTGTGGATGTAGCACATTTCTATGAAGTTTCTCTTAAATTGGTTGTCAACCCTCTTTAGTACTTGCACATTTTCATAGTTAGCAGTGTGTCCAGTATTCTTAATATGTTGGCTAAAGGCTGTGCTGGTGGGCTTCCTCACAACATCACTCCTGTGCAAAGCTATTCTTTTTGAGAGTTTCTGGCTGGTTTGACCGACATACACTTCTGAACAAGAACCACATGGAATAGAATACACTAAATTGAAGTTATCCAGTTTTTTTAACTCTTTCTGTCAGGTGAGTAAAGTATGTCCCTAATCTTTTGTAAACAGAATTTGCTATCACTATGTTGAACTGTCTGAAAAGGTTTGTGATCTGTGGTGATAAACCTGAACACTAAGAAGTGTTCTATGGGAGATTGCCTTACATCAAAGGTTTATCACCACAGATCACAAACCTTTTCAGACAGTTCAACATAGTGATAGCAAATTTCTGTTTACAAAGATTAGGGACATAACTTTACTCACCTGACAGAAAGAGTTAAAAAACTGGATAACTTCAATTTAGTGTATTCTATTCCATGTGGTTCTTGTTCAGAAGTGTATGTCGGTCAAACCAGCCAGAAACTCTCAAAAAGAATAGCTTGCACAGGAGTGATGTTGTGAGGAAGCCCACCAGCACAGCCTTTAGCCAACATATTAAGAATACTGGACACACTGCTAACTATGAAAATGTGCAAGTACTAAAGAGGTTGACAACCAATTTAAGAGAAACTTCATAGAAATGTGCTACATCCACAACTGCAGCTCTCCTATGAACTGTAAGAAAGATGTTGAAAACTTAAGTTGTATTTATTCCTTTCTACTTCACAGGACTTGACAAGAAGTAACAAACTGGAAAATGTGGGGAACTTATCATGACATGCATAGATTACCTACCTGTGCTTTAGAGGGGACTATTTCCTTGCTTATTATGTTGCCTAGGGCTCTTTCTTTTCGTATCCATGTGGTTGTGATGTGCAAAAGTAAAATTATAACCTCGTTACATATGACACCCGGATGTTGACGAAATATGTCATCAAAAAAGAAGATTAATTCTTCTTTCTATTTGTAGTTTTTGTAGGTTGTAAATTGATTTTTTGTTGTGTTTTTATTTGAAAAACTACCCTGTTGTTTGTAATGTTTTTAATCAAAATTTTAAATGTATTTTTTAATATTTTTAAACATGTTTGTGACAGTGTTTTTTACAACTAGGACCAACTGAACATTTTCAATGTAGGTTTTTAAATGTTGATTTCCACCACTGTACTATAATAGGTTTTCCATTTAGGTGCTGATGAAGGTGACAACATATCACCGAAAATTTCACATATAGAATAAAGTTCTACACCAAGCTGGCTTATACCATCTCTAGCTGATCCTTGTTTTGACGCTTTCCCGAAGTTACCCTCCAAAGTATATATATATATATATAATATATATATATATATATATAATATATATATATATATATATATATATATATATATTAGAGTTTTATTTAAAGGCCAGTATTGACAAGACCCAATATATTCATATTATATTAATACTCACATAGGCACTAAAGCCCTTTCCAAGAATATATATATATATATATATATATATATATATATATATATATATATACATACATACATACATTTTGGCCTTGCTTGATTTTTCCTCAGGAAAATCTCGTTTCTGTGTCAAAGGAAGATTCAGATATTTTTTAATTTGCAAAGTTAGCAGAAATGGCAAGTTTTGGGCCGCTCTTTTTTGCATATGTGGGGTAATGAGTTGTCTGGCTAAAATTTTCAGATACTCACATCTTGGTTGGCAGGAATCTAATACATTTGTCCTAAATATGTTTCAATTTATTCCAGCGATGTTTAGCATAGTAAAAAAATACAGTCAATGGCCACCTACATGTGATTCTTGCCACTGAATAAAGGTCTTCAGTTTGCAAGCTTCACCACTTTCCTCGTCAATTTCGTCATATTCATGGAGAGTTGACAGAAGCAGGACATTCTTATTTTTTTTGGGACGTAGGAAACTAATAAATATTCACGACCAAAAGCAAATAAACTGCTACGAATTGGCCTTTCTTTAGTTGCAACAAATATTTCAGGAATTTCACGTTTGTTTTTTCTAATTGTCCCAACTAAAGTTATTTTTGTCTTTTTTAATTCTTCAGTCAAAGGAACTGACGTGAACCAGTTATCACAGGTTAAATTTCATCCTGTATTCATAATGGGTTCACACAATTGTTTCACCACACTGGCTGGACTGTTGTCAATACAAAAAGGACCATCAGCCTGCCAAGCAAATATTTTTATTCCGTATTTGTTTGGTTTACTCGAGATATATTGCCTGAAGCTGCACCTTCCACGAAACCCTCAAGCATTTCGTCAATAGTTCTCACCAGGCGTGTAGCAGATTTGGCATCTTTCTATAAATTTCTCAAATATATTTCTTATTGGAGGTAGCTTATCAATTAATTTGCGTTCAGCTCTTGTGTGAATATTATCAAAACGTAGTGCTCGAAGCAACAACTAGAAACGTTTCAGGGGCATTACCATTTTGAATAACTCTGGTGCTGTAGAATCGTTGCTCCATAGGTCATTTAGGTTGGTGTGTCGGGATTTCAAAACTCCTGCCATGTACAACAATCCAAACACTGCGTTTATTTCGTCACAGTCACTATCTAAAACATCTCCTTCGTGTGTATAGTTGCCTCTAATTTTCTCTAGGTACAAATTTGTGCACGTCACAATTTCTTCAATGATATCTGTTATGAACAGGTTCCAACTTTCATATGGAGTTTTAGCATTCTTTGCCGCATGTTTCACTCCCGGTAGTTTGCTAATAATATTTTGCTGTCGAATACGGCTAGTTTTTCGCTCACGGTGAACTTTCCAAATGGTTTTTTTGTCTCTGCCGATATATTTGGGACCATCTTCCAGACCAAAACGTTAAAATTGTATTTGTCGTATCATCGGCCGAAAACTCTGAGTCTGTCTCATGATTATAACTGACTTCTACTGAATCTATGTCGCTTTCTTCATCGTCCAAATTTTGCTCTTGCGTCTGTTCAAATAACAAATCCTCTTGCTCCAATTCTTCATATATTTTTAACAGTCTGGCCTCTTCCTTAGGATCCATTGCACAATAATAGTTTAAAGCTATATGATTTAAAACACAAAGTCAATTAAAAAAACCCAACAAAAATTGCTCTGTAGCTTTCCAAAATCGTCACGTCGTTAGTCGCGGGTGAGCTAATCGCTCATTTCTCGGCAGCTGCGTTTAATCAATACTTGGAATAGAATGACGGTTGCTCGATCACAATTCTGCCTAAAACATTCTATACACAATAGTAGTAGGAAGGATTACATGAGCGCAGTTGCCAACGTGAGTAAAATTGTGAAAAATGTTAAGAAACAAGTAAAATGGTGAGCGTTGCGCTCACCATTTTTATATTTGGAGGAGCCACAAGCTTGCAGTTTTCAGAAGGCAGATATTTGCTTGTAAGGTATTTGCGGATATCTTCTTCCAGTCCAGAAGTTAAAATATGAGACCATCGAGCGGCAATATCTGTTTGTATGAGGCTTGCAACTGATATTTTTACTTTTTTATCATCACCCAGAATTGATAAAATGTCTTCTTGCAATCCAAAAGGCACACTACATTCTATCTGACCAGAAAACCTATTTATTTCAAACCATATGCTTAAGTTTATCACTACAAACTGTAAGGTATCCAGATTTAGCCATACGGCCCACACTCCCTCTAAAGGGGAAAATTAGAGAGAAATTAGAAGGGAAAATTAGCCCAGATACCTACGGTATCAAAAGGATTGAGCTCTGGTGGGACTCTCTCCGTGTTATTGAGCTCTAGGTGACTTGGTATGTTGGAGTATCTCCCAAAAATTTTCGTACACATCTGGACGTCGCGAGTACAGCTTTCTGCATGGCCCTATAGAGCCATGCAGAGCCTATATTTATTTAGACCCAGCTGTTTTATGTTCTCTAGGAAGTTTTTGGGAATAACACCAGTAGTAGATAGAAGAATAGGTACTGTCTGGATACTTTCCATTCTCCATTGTCGCCTGATTTGTATTTCTAGATCTCTGTACTTGGCGATCTTTTCGTTGTATTTAACACGTAAATTATTGGTATTGGGTATCGCCATATCAATAATTGTTGTTTGTCTAGTAATTTTATTAACTAGTATGAGATCCGGTCTATTATATGCCACTGGTTGGTCTGTAAGCACAGTGCGGTACCAGTATAGCTTGTAGTTGTAATTTTCAAGCATTCTGTCAGGGACGTATTGATAATAAGGAAGATGGTCGGTTTGGAGAAGTCCCAGTTTGTCAGCTAGTTCTTGGTGGATAAGCTTTCCTACTGCATCATGGCGTTCTTTATAATCAGTACCGACGAATGCCTGGCAGCCACCGGTAAGATGTTGGATGGTTTCTTGGGCTTTGCATCCATATCAGCATTATTTGTCATTTTGAACTTGAGCATCTTTAACAATATATTTCAGGTAATTTTTAGTTGGAATAACCTGATCCTGAACGGCAAGTAGGAAACCCTCAGTCTCGGGAAACATCTTTTCTGATGTCAACCAATAGTTCGACGCTGTATTGTTGACTTATTCTTGGCTGATCTCATTGAGATGTCGCCCATGCAGAGGTTTACTCATGCAGGTGCGCATTTTTCTTGCTGAGTCAAGTGGTTTATGCACATTTCTTGTTCCCTTAGTTTAAGTGACGTCGTATCATCTACTGTAGGTACAAATTGCTCGATGTAAAGTAGATGTCTCAGCCTGTACCTGAATAAGTTCTTAAATTAGCAATTTGTTTATCCAATTGCTCACCTATATCCATAAGTACTCTTCCCCCTTGATACCGCGGTAATGTTGTACTCTCTACTGCACTGCGTGGATGATGTTTTTGCGCCTTTGTGAAAAGTGTTCTTACTTTACGCTGAAGACCCTCTATATCCGTTTTTGACCACTTTATAATACCAAATGAGTAGCTTAGCTCGGAACAGGCGTACGTATTTAATGCCTTAAACAAATTTTTACTATTAAGATATGACTGATTTAGTTGTCTTACTCTTCGCACGAACTCCGAAGTTAGTTCAGTTTTCATTTGTTTATGGTCAATTTTCCGCGCTTGTTTTACTCCGAGATATGTGTACATATCATTTCACCCATTGCCTCGATGTTTTGGCCATCTTGCATATCGAAACCTTCGGGCTGAACCTTTCCTCTAACTATATTTAGTATACGGCACTTGTCTAGTCCGAAATGCATACTGATAAAAAATTCGTTGTGCATCAGCAAGTAAAAGTATAGAATATACATATTTGTTTACAACTACATTGGTTTCATTTATAACAAATATGCTAAAATGATGGATTTAAAAATTGAGAGTAATAACTATAAATATTTTGAAATCAAAAAGAAAATTTTAAATTACTCAAAATCTATCACTCCTAGTTATAGGACATCCATATACCATTCGAAAGTGGAATTTTTTTTTAATATAATAATTCATTCATATACAGGGTGTTCCATTTAAAATAAGCCTTATATTACACATTGAATAATCCAATAATGAAACTGCAAATTTTGAACGCCCTGTAAATAAATGTTTAATAATTAATTATGAAATACATTTAACCAATATCAACTATTTAGAGATATATCTAATTTTATTAGAATTTCTTAAATAAGTTAGGAATGAGTCTTCGTTTAAAGCTTTACATTTTAAGAATATTCCACATAACTCAGAACACTCTGTACACAGGTATAGAGAAGTCTTATGAAACTATACCTAATTTTTTGCTGACAATTAGAAAATGTAATAAAATATAGGGTGTCCCATAAGAAAAAATATAACTTTGATATGCCGCACTTTATTGGGACGCCCTGTATATTTCAAAATAATTTTAAAATATAGCCCTTATCAACCTTCAAACTATAAATTTAATCTTTCGTCCCGTTAGTGGTGACTCGCCCTGTATATATATATATATATATATATATATATATATATATATATATATATATATATATATATATATAAATACTTCAATACGTAAATGATTAATTGTTTAGTTTTAAATAAAAGAAATCATCAATTCAAAACTTTTATAATCGAGTTATAGTTAACATTTATTTTAATTATAGATTTAATTTAATTATAAATTTAATTCAAAAATTGGTCAAACCTTTTGCATTAATTGTCTAACATAATAATATGGTAAGTATAAAACGTGTATCTACTAACGTAATTTTTAGATCCCAACTAAATTTTTGATACGGCAACTACGCGTTTGTGACACCAGCGATTAAGTACCTCTCCTATCTCTCTTAGAATAATTCCTGTTCTATTTTCGCGCAACTGACCCGCCAGCTCTGGCTTGTCGGATAATATTATATCTCGAGTACTAACAAGACGTGTATACAAATTTTACCTACTGTTAAATTGTGGTATGAAGTGGAGATTGGCGATTTTTATTGTGAGCATTAGTATTAACAAATACTTCCACTAATTTTTTTAAATTTCTGTAGTTGGAAGACTTTTGTTTAATTTATTTTCATATTATTTATGTTAAAAGTTGTATTGTTACATTGAGTTTATTAATTTTAAATGTAGATATTTTTCGCAATAAACATATTTCAAACGAATGATCATATTTACTGTGAGCCACTGTATAAGTTGTACCTTTAATTGAAATACGATTGTACTACAAAGGCATTCTAATTAGCTAAACATAAAAGAAGTTGAAAACTAATTATATTTTTGGAAAAATGTTGACATTGTTAATGTTAAAATGATTGGGATTGTTGGCCGCGTTTATTAATTTTTTGGAAAAAAATATCTCACCTTTATTTTCCTGTTACTGTCCTGTTAACTCGTTAGCAAGTTTCAATAAATCCTCCCGCTTGTTCGGGGTACCTTGGCCATAACATCATTGTTTGATTTACTGAAGTTCGACCAGCGCCGAAAAAAAGTTATAGAACTCGGGAAATCACCGAACGAAAGCGATTACGCATTAATAATCTTAATCAATACCAATACTATTAAAAAATAACAGAGAAGGTAAAACACAAAAAAAGTGGCGAAGATTATAAAGAGAAACCTAACAACTGTGTACAGTACATAATAAAAAGACGAAAAGAAAGAGTGCAAATAAATTTAAATCTAGAAATACGAAAAAGTTAAGTATAAGAAGAAAGTATATTCCGCGATCACTATAACACGATCAATTTGGCAACATCTACAGAGGTGGAACGGCACTTGCAACATCATATAAAATATGCAAATGAGTCTATAGAGTATGTTGACTGTATGGAGGCAAACAAAAACTACACAAATAAAATAACTGTATAAAATTAGGTTAATAAATGTTTACCCCTCTTTCTTTGCCTTTATAATATACATCAAAATAAGGTTAATGATGCATTATATGTGCACATACCATACTACCTCTAGTTTTGGTGGAGCGAGGGACGTCTGTTGTATATATGAAGGCAAAAAGGATACAAATGCATATATATATATATATATATATATATATATATATATATATATATATATATATATATATATATCCCGTTTATAGCGTAATCCGCCTTTGGGTTCCCGTTCGCCAAGCCTGTCTATTCTGCCAGTCTTCTTCAAATAGATTTCTTGCTGACATGGCTTTTGAAATTCCTTGCATCCATGTTGTTGGTGGTCGTCCTCGTTTTCTTTTCTCTGGTGGTACCCATTCTAATATTTTTTTTGGTAGTCTTTCTTCCCCCATATGTCTAACATGTCCGTACCATGTCAGTTGTTGTTTTTCGATGTCTTCTATAATTGATCTTTGTACATTCATTTGATTTCTTATGTCCTCATTTCTCACATGTTCTAATCGAGACTTTCCCGCTGCTCTCCTCCAAAAATCCATTTCAACTGCCAAGAGGTTACCTTTAAGTTTTTGTGATAACTGCCATACTTCTGAGCCATACACGATTACTGGTTTCAATATTGTGTTATATATTCTTTTTTTTCGTTTCCGGTCTTATATTTTTCTGCCATAGTACTGAATTCAATGCACCTATAACTCGTTTCCCTTTGGTTATTCTGTCTTTTATGGCTTCATCAGTTCTTCCTGTCTTTGTTAGTTTTACCCCCAAATATATACATTGATCGCATTTCTTAATTTTCCCGTCTTCTAAGTCGAGGTCATCTGCAGTATTTTCTCCTCCTATGCAAAGATATTGCGTTTTTTGTAAATTTACTTCGAGGCCCCATTTTTTGTACTCTTCCATTAGTTTTCTAGCCATATACTCTAGGTCTTCCTTGTCTTGGGCAATAACTACCTGGTCATCTGCATAATGCAGCGTGTATAACGTTTCATCCCCAATAGACAGCCCCATCCCTTTACACTTCTTTTTCCATTGCCTGAGTGCTTCGTCGATATATATATTAAATAGTATGGGAGAGAAACAACAACCTTGCTTCAGTCCTTTTGTTACCTGAAAACCATTAGTAACCTTATTTCCTATTTTAACTTTTGATATTGTGTTGTTATATAGATCTTTAATAGCGTCGATTAGTGAAACGCTGATACTGGTTTTCTCCAATACTTCCCACAATTTCGCAACAGGCACGGTGTCATATGCTTTTGTTAAATCGACTAAAAGTAAATGCACTTCTCGAGATCTCAGTGTTCTTTTCTCGAGTATTTGGGATAAGCAAAAAATACTATCTATTGTGGATCGTCCCGCTCTGAATCCGTTTTGTTCTTCTGATTCAAAAGGACGGTATTCTTCGCATATGCGTTCTTTTATAATTCTCCCATATAATCTGCTAAGCGTACTCGTAACAGTTATACCCCGATAGTTATTGCAATCTTCCTTATTTCCTTTTTTATGGATAGATGTAATCCATCCTTCTTTCCAACTTTGTGGCACTGGTTCTCCGTGCAAGTGCCTATTGAAAACTTCTGTTAGTATCTCGAATAGTTTGTTGGTTCCATTTTTTATTAACTCTGCATATATCCCCTCTGGGCCCGGAGCACGTCCATTTTTCAACAATGATATAGCTTTTTTAGTTTCTTCGATGTTAATTGTTGGAGGCTCTCCTTGAATCAGGATTTCATGTTGTTCTATGTTTTTGAATTCCGGTTTTTCTTCTACTAACAGTGTTTTATAGTGTTGTTCCCATTTTTCGGGCTCTATGGAGCGTATGGCTATTTGTTCTGTTCTGTTGGATCTGATGTTTTTTATAAATCTCCAGGATTCTCTTGATTTGCGGCCGCCAATATACGTATCTAATTCCTGACATTTTCTCTCCCAGCTTTGATTTTTTGACTCTATTATCGTGGATTTAAATTTATTTACCATTTCTCTATATTCTCTTTTGTGTTCTTGATCCTTTGTTGCCAACCATCTGTGATATAATTTTTGCTTTTGATCTTTCATTTCCTGTAGTTCATCATTCCACCAATTATTTGTCTTTCTGAGTTTGTTTACTCTTATTCCTAATGCTTCTTTGGCCGCTTGATGTATTCCTTTTCTTATTATGCTATGTAACTCTTCTGTTGTTTTATGTTTAAATTCCTGTGGTAGTTGTTGCTCCAATCTTTTTTTATACAATTCTCTAGTACTATCGTTGTCTAAACTTGTTACAACGTTGTACAACTTGTTGTTTACGTTGTAAACAAATGCATATATATATATATATATATATATATATATATATATATATATATATATATATATATATATATATATCGCATCTCTGTTGCAATACCGCCATAAGTAAAAATTAGTAAATTTTACAGGAGAGCAGTTTAAAGTTTTACTGTTCAATAAAACAACTTGTATAGAAACTAAAAAACGTATACTGTTTTATTTTTGTTGATACATTGCATTCTTTATAATCTTATTGTGACTGTAGAAATACAAAAAAAAAGCAGTAACTGATTAAATTATTATAATTTTAAATATTTTAATAATTAAATATGAGATGTGGCAGTCTTGCATCACGGAATGGAGTATATTTTAGTCAGACGTAACTTAAAACCGACGATTGCTACGTACAAAACTGCAATAAAGTTTCGTTGTACACCAGAATAGATTGTCAAAAAAAGATTACTAATTTTTTCACAAAAAGTGAAATAATTGTAAACGTAATATTTATTATAAAAGTATAAAAATTGATTGATAAAAATTAGTATTATAGAATCATTAGAAATAATTAATTATGCCCAATTAATCTATTTTTTATCTACAGTTTAAGCTTTAAGATTTCAGGCTGTAATAAAAAGGATGGTAGTGTTACGATAATTATGGCGTTTATAACTATCAATATATTATGACTTATTCTGTTTTCTGTTCCAGTAAATTCGAAGTTGTTGTAAATTCCAGAAACCTTTAGACCCTAATTTTATGAGTAATCCACGTCTCGAGGCTTTTCGAACAGTTGAAAAACGAGTCGAGCGCCTTCACCAAAATACGAGATTATTCAAGAAGTTCGCCGAATTTTCGAGATGACAACAGTTGTGTATATAAACGACACATTTTTATTTTATGAAGTCAGTCATAAGAAGATCGGGAAACGCGATTTAATTGTAACGAAACTTAAATAAATTATTTGTAATATAAATTAGGATTAATAAAGACTTTAATAAATTAGTAATTAGTTATCGTGAGTTTTAATAAATTAGAATATAGACAATAAATTAGAATAAAGACAAATAAATTAGAACTATATAAATATACTACAGTGGTGTCAGGTGTGGGGTTGTAGATAAATTTAATTTGATTTTTGAAAAAGACTTTTGAACTTTTGAAAGGTATTGTTCGTCGGGAACATCCGCGTAGTCCAGTAGTGATCGTTGTACGAAAGAACATTTAAAAAGTACGTGTGTGCCTGACCAAAGATGCTGCTAGTAGAACTTTCAGTGAAACAGTTGCGTGAGCAACTAGAAGAACGCGATGAAGACTGCAGCGGGTCCAAGAAGATCCTCCAAGAACGACTGAAGACTGTTCTCAACAAGAATGGAGACGACCCAGAGACATTCCAGTTCCAGTCAGCAGAAGAAGCCGTTTTAACGAAAATAATTGATGGAAAATTCGAGACTGTTTCCAAAAGATTCGATGAAACGTCACAAATGATTGAAGAATCTTCGAAACAAAATGATAGTAAATTTGAGAACGTCTCGCAAATGATTGAGGAGACCTCTAAAAAAAATGATGATAAATTCGAGAACGTTTCCAAAAGATTGGATGAAACGTCTCAAATTATTAAAGAAGTAGGTAGACAAAACGACGAGAAACTCGAAAATGTGTCTAGAAGATTCGACGAGAAATTTGAAAATGTTTCTCAAATGATGGAAGAAACTTCTAAAAAGAATAATGAGAAATTTGAAGAAGTCTCTAAAACATTTGATAAAGTTGAAGAGAAAATCAAACAGTTAGAGACCATGATAACTAACACGAGAGTGCTACCACCAATTAATACGGTAGCTTTAGATCCGGTAGAGATAAAAGAAGACGAGACAAAATGTAAGTTGGAAACACGGCCGAAATTTGAAGGAAGTGGAAGTTCCGTTCATGTCAAAGTCCCAACTTTCGACGGAAAATCATCATGGAACAACTACATGAAACAGTTCGAATCAGCTGCAAGAGCAAATGGATGGTCAGAAAAAGAAAAGGCTGTAAACCTGACTATAGCTCTTCGAGGAGATGCCTTAGATGTGCTCCAGACCATAGCCGTAGAGGAGACGGATGATTTCGAACAACTGAAGAAGAGGTTAAATATGCGATATGGCCACGAACACTTGGAGCATGTATATCAGTCGCAGCTCAAAAATCGAAGACAAAAGAAAGATGAGGCTCTTCAAGAATATGAAGTAGATATCGCCAGATTAGTGCGATATGCTTATCCAACAGCTCCCGAAGACATGATGGAAAAGTTGGCCGTTCAAACGTTTATTGATGGTCTTCGTGATCATGAGATGCAAAGAACACTACGATTAGCTCGTCACAAGACGCTAGTTGATGTCTTATCCGCCGCCCTCGAATACGAGTCAGCTACGCAGGCCTCTGGCGGTTACAGTAAAGTTAGGACTGTAAAAGAGGAAGAAGATGAAGATAAACTTGACCAGCTCGTTAATATGATGAAAAGCATGACATACAAGAAAACGAAGACCATAAAATGCTGGAATTGTGGCGAAATAGGACACGTACGAAGTTCATGTAAGCATCCTAGGTACGACACAAATCAAGAAACTCACCATCAGGAAAACTAGAACGGGTCGGCCTCAGGGGGGCAGCTTCGACCCAGAACTTTTCCAAAGACCCTCTCATACTAATAGCTTCTTTGAAATGTCGTGAAGATCGTGTATATGTAGATGGAGAAATAAATGGTAAAAAGCATACGTTGTTGGTGGATACCGGAGCGACAAGAACCATTATTCGCCCGACAGTTATAAACAGCCGTAAGAAACTGTTACCAACGAGGTTGCGACTGTGGATCGCTACAGGTGAAAATGCCAACATTCATGGAGAAATCCAGGTACAATTAGGAATTGGAACAGAAAAGTTCGTCCATACTGTTATAGTTGCTGACATCGAAGAGGATGTTATATTAGGAATGGACGTAATGAATACGCATGGATTCCAATTGGATTTTAAGAATAAGGTAATCAAAGTTGGTAGCGAGGAGGTATTTCTCCATCCACATGATGACAACACTATGCAAGCAGCCGTTAAAGAAGATACAGTCGTGCCTGCGAGAAGTGAAACGATAATAGTAGCGCGGCTACAGGGAATTGTGGACGAAGGAACACCTGTTATGATGGAGCCTTGGAATCATGACGACGAAGTTGGCCGTGGAATCATAATTGGAAAAGAATTAGTGACTTCGGCTAAAGAAATTCCTGTGAGACTTATTAATGTCAATGACTACCCAGTGACCATCAAGAAAGAGACAAAAGTAGGAACTTGTGTACCTGTCACATCCATAATCCGTCAGACGACAACGTCTGATAATTCCAACGATAAATTTGATCAAATGGTTGCGGTTGCTGGACAGTCTCTGAATCAGATTGAGAAAAGGAAATTAAGGGAATTTCTTCGGCAGTATCGTGATATTTTCGTACCGAAAGGAGGAAAGACGGGAAGAACTACCGTTGTTAAGCATAAAATTGATACTGGTAATGCTAAGCCAATTCGTCAAACAGCTCGACGATTACCACAGGCGAAAAGAGAGGAAGCTGAAACGATTGTTCAGGAAATGAAGAAAGACGGGGTGATAGAACCTTCTACGAGCCCATGGGTCTCTCCGGTGGTCCTGGTTAAGAAGAAAGACGGAACAACGAGGTTCTGTGTGGATTACCGTTTGCTGAACAACGTTACCAAGAAAGATAGTTATCCTCTGCCTCGGATCGATGACACATTAGACACATTGGCTGGAAGTAAATTATTTTCTACTTTGGATTTGAAGTCTGGATACTGGCAGGTAGAAATGGACCCGGTAGATAAAGAAAAGACAGCCTTCACCACAGGATCTGGATTATGGCAATTCAACGTTATGCCATTTGGACTTTGTAACGCTCCTGCGACATTTGAGAGGCTTATGGAAAATGTGTTGAGAGGGTTATCTTGGAAAACATGCCTAGTTAATCTAGACGACATAATCGTCTTGGGGAAGACATTTGAAGACCATCTGAAGAATTTAGAGAACGTTTTTAATCGACTTAAAGCTGCCCAATTGATGTTAAACCCCAAGAAGTGCCAGCTATTTCAAGGTAAAGTCAATTATCTGGGTCATATAGTCAGTAAAGAAGGAGTGGCTGTGGATAAGGGAAAAATTGATTCCATTAAGGAATGGCCAAAACCAACTGACAAACACCAAGTGAGAAGTTTTCTGGGACTATGTACTTACTACCGGAGGTTTATTAAGAAGTTTGCAGATATCGCTAAACCATTAACGCGACTTACAGAGGAAGCAAGAGAATACCGCTGGGATGTAGACTGCCAGAATGCCTTTGAGACCTTAAAAAAGCATTTAATCACAGCACCAATTTTAGGGTATCCACTGCCAGAAGGAGAGTTCATCTTAGATACAGATGCAAGTAATGTGGGAATGGGAGGAGTGCTGTCTTAGATTCAAGGAGGACAGGAAAGAGTCCTTGGATATTTTAGTAAAGTTCTCTCAAAACCTGAGCGAAATTATTGCGTCACGAGAAGAGAACTTCTGGCAGTAGTGAAATCAGTAGAGCACTTCTATCAATACCTCTATGGAAGGAAGTTTTTAATCCGAACCGACCATGCCGCCCTTAAGTGGTTGATGCAGTTTAAGAATCCAGAGGGTCAGATAGCCAGGTGGATCGAACGACTCCAAGAATATGATTTTAAGATTGAGCACCGGGCCGGAGTTAGCCACCGAAACGCCGATTCTCTTTCCAGAAGGCCATGCCCAGCAGAGTGTTCTCACTGCAACAAAACGGAATCCAAGGAAGCAGCAGTGCTAAGAACGACGGTGGTCCACGACGACTGGACGCCTACCAAGATCAGGGAAGAACAAGAGAGAGATCCAGTTATACAGAAAATCCGAAAATGGAAAGAGGAAAACCGTCGACCACCTTGGCAAGAAATATCGAACCTAGGCTCAATAGTTAAGACGTATTGGGCCCAGTGGGACTCGTTTATCATGGAAGATGGCTTGCTCAAACGAGTCCTGGAAAATGATGACGGTTCAGAGAAGAGAAGACAGTTGGTGATTCCAAAGAGCAGAATAGCCGAAGTACTTCGTCAGTTACACGACAGTCCATCAGGAGGGCATTTTGGTGTGAAAAAGACTCTTCAGCGAATTCGGGAACGGTTTTATTGGATGAACAGTTCCGACGATGTAAAAGACTGGTGTAAGAAATGTACTATTTGTGCTACGAGTAACGGGCCTTATCGAAAAAGGAGAGCTCCTATGAGACAATATAATGTTGGAAGCCCGTTCGAAAGAATAGCTTTGGACATTGCTGGGCCATTTCCAGAAAGTGATAATGGAGGCAAGTACATGTTGGTAGTAATGGATTACTTCACTAAGTGGGTCGAGATTTACGCACTTCCAGACCAGAAGGCCGCCACCGTTGCAGATAAGTTGATCCAAGAATATATCAGCCGATTTGGAGTGCCTTTGGAGATCCATAGTGACCAAGGCAGGAACTTCGAAAGCGATTTATTCCAAGGAATATGTGATAGACTAGGTATGAAGAAAACAAGAACTACGGCTTATCATCCGCAATCGGATGGTATGGTAGAACGAATGAATAGAACAGTTGGCAAGTATTTGACAAAGATGGTGTCCGATCATCAGCGAGACTGGGACCAATATCTTCCGTTCTTCACAATGGCCTACAGATCTGCTGTTAATGAGTCAACAGGCCAGACACCAGCCAGAGTCCTATTCGGACGCGAGATGCGACTACCTTGTGATCTAGAGTTTGGGTGTCGACCTGGAGAAGATGTAGCAGGTGAAGATTATGTGATCGAATTACGAAGAAGAATGGACGATGTACACGAGTTGGTCCGTTCCCATCTCCAGATCGCTAGTGACCGAATGAAGAAACGGTACGATACGCAAGCCGAAAAGGGGTGTTTTAAGAAGAACGACAAAGTCTGTTAACTCTGAGGGTTATTCGAAGTATGGTGGAGGAGATCTTTAGAGACACCGAAGTCCAGGTGTTAGTCTGTTGCAATCCGCATAGTTACTGGTGCGGAGAGAAAACCGTCCCTTGTCATTTTTATAAAACTGGAAGTTGTAAAAGAGGGTCCAGTTGCCGATACCAGCATACCGTTTCAGTTCCAGTCCCGACAAGGTTCCAGGAGGAACCATCTTTTAAGAGGGGGGCAATGTTACGATAATTATGGCGTTTATAACTATCAATATATTATGACTTATTCTGTTTTCTGTTCCAGTAAATTCGAAGTTGTTTACAGAAACCTTTAGACCCTAATTTTATGAGTAATCCACGTCTCGAGGCTTTCCGAACAGTTGAAAAACGAGTCGAGCGCCTTCACCAAAATACGAGATTATTCAAGAAGTTCGCCGAATTTTCGAGATGACAACAGTTGTGTATATAAACGACACATTTTTATTTTATGAAGTCAGTCATAAGAAGATCGGGAAACGCGATTTAATTGTAACGAAACTTAAATAAATTATTTGTAATATAAATTAGGATTAATAAAGACTTTAATAAATTAGTAATTAGTTATCGTGAGTTTTAATAAATTAGAATATAGACAATAAATTAGAATAAAGACAAATAAATTAGAACTATATAAATATACTACAGTAGGTCTTTGGTATGACATTGGATTCACAGAGGGAAACTAAATCGTTTTTCAGCAGAAATTTTTGGTGGAGTAACAAAAGTATTTAGTACAACATTTGAACCACGTGTAGTACTCCGAATAACTACTGTTTTAAAGAACTCGTTTTCATCATATGTATACTTATATTTAAAACTAGTAGACTGTTCCTTGGTAACACGCAATATTTTTATATCGTTCCATCTAACTTTATTACCACATACATCAACATTATAATAATTAGTTCCATATTGTTGGGATAGATCTTTTAAGTCTACAACATCTGCTGTTTCCATCTCGGTAACAGAATATGATTGCCCAGTTTTTTTTGCCGTTTGAATTACAGTTACCCACTGTGCAGGAATGTATATAGGTCCAGATTTTAGGGTTCTTTTCTTTTGTTTTTCTACAACGGAGTGCATGCTGTCTCCTTCATTATGTCCATGTCCTACAGCGAAATATTTGTGGGTAATAGATGGTATATCATACTTTCCTACACAAAATATATACAAAGCTAATATTAGTCTGTTGGTATTCTGACCAATACAGTTATCCGAATAGAACACAACAGCTTGAAGGTCATAACAAGCCATAACGATTTTACCCTGTTTAGCTTCTAAAGCATCTTTTCTTTTCGTGAATCATTTTTTAATTTTATATGCTGCTCATAATTTTCTTTTAAGTCATCTTTATATTCTGCGTTTTTGTAGACGGTGCAGATCGAGCACTGATTTTTTTTTTGGCATGTAAAACCCGATATTAAATTCCGTATTAAAAATTTTCGTATATAAATGTATATTTGCTACCTCTCTACCCTCCTTTCCACATCTCTCTCTAGATATTATGCATTGATGCAAGGTTTAGCCCTCCATCGATATATTCCCGCGACGTTTGGGCCCTCAAATAGTGAGACTCTATCCTAGGGATACTATTAATATGATCAAGTATATCCTTTTTAATTTCTGCTGCAACTGTTTTGTGATTTTGATGTTTCCCTCTGAAATCGTATTCAATTATAGAATTTTTACATTTATCTCTAACACTACGAATGAACCTGTCACCTATGTCAAATGTGCTCATATACATTTTTTTGCAGATTCTAATTTTTACACTATTAATAGTAACATAATAAGCTGAGTTTATTTGTCTTAGTGTACTACAAGCTGAAGATTGATACTTCGGTTCAATTAAAACCATACAGTCTTGCAAATAATACCTTTGTTGTGTTACATCTCCAATTTGCCAGAATTGACACAGTAACATCTGCCTATCAACGTCAGATAATTTATCTCTACACTTCATAGAACATTTGTCATTACATGGTGGTTTCAGAGAACGTGCAGGAACATTATTGCCTTTTGCGTTAGTATATTCCTTGCCTGTATTTCGAAGTCTTTTTCTAATATTTCGTCTCTACTGATCCTTGTTCAATAGTCGCTTCGTTCCACGTTTAACGCCATCTGAAACAGCAGTCGATAAAGTCAAACAGACAAAGCTAAAAGCTTGTGGATAATAAGATGGCATTGAGTGAAAAATAAAAGTATGAACTTACCTGTCTTAACTTGTTCTGATTCTTCTGGTAACAAATTTGTGATTGACAATTCCTGTTCTGATGTGACAGGTTTCAATGTGTGATCAGCATTTGCTTGATTCTCTGAATCATTATCTGGTAACTCCCTTTCTGATTCTAAAGGTTCCAACGTACAATCAACATGTGGATCATCAAGCGCTTGATGATCAGAATCAGTGTTTGCTAACTTTAGTTCCGGTGATAATATAGGTTTCCATAACATCTCAGCGCATGTCTCAACTACATCGCTATCTAGGATATGTCGTTCGATGTAAAAATAGGCACCTCCAATTCTGTTTCTGTTGTGATTCCTCTATCTGAATCCATACAATTATAATCAGAGGAGGAACAATCTTGAATTACATCTAATAATACCTTAGAGCTATTATCAATATTTTCTATGACCACATCCTGCAAATAACACAAACGCGTTTCAAATAGATACCGGGTTAGCGTAATATAAAAATGTATACTTAAACACCTTACAAACAAGTAATTCACAAATAACGGCAGGTAGTAAAAGATTTTTACAATTTTTGTTAGGTTAGAAACACTTACATACCTCTAATTATTAAGGCTCCTATATTCATCAGTTTCTTGTAAAACAATTTTTAACATTCTTCCTCTTGAATATCCACTCATTTTTTTTCTAAAATCACTGTACTTTACTAAACAACGGGTTATAAAACATCGAAAAACATTAAAATAAAGTACACGTGCACGCTAACAAAACGGAAATGAGACTGAATACACTCCAAACGACTGATGCAATACCGCCATAAGTAAAACGTGGCGGTATTGTAGTCGACTAGACTGATATCTCCTTGTGCAATACTGCCACAATTCATAATGTGGTAGTATTGCAGGTTGTGATTTTAATATTTTTAAAATGTCATAAAGACACTTCATATTATACTGTGGACATTTATCAAATTTTGATTTGTGGCAGTTTTGCACCACATAAATTAACATTTTTGTAGATGTTCTAGACCAAAAAACCAAAATTCAATTTTTCGGAGTTGTGGAGGTATTGCAACAGAGGTGCGATATATATATATATATATATATATATATATATATATATATATATATATATATATATATATATATATATATATAATAAGAAATTTAATCTTTGCAGATAAGTTAAATAGTAAACTCTTAAATATTGGGGAAATCTGCAAGAAAAACTCTAATGAGTATCAATTGTTTCGCCGAACGTTTTCGCCAAAGAGAATTAATTTGGCTTCTTCAGGGCTGAAAGAGAATAATTTATAATTAGCTACCATATATTATCTATTAAAAACTTACCGTAACTTTAGAAATGTCGAGATATGATGTTAAAAAACTTAGCTAGTAACAACATAGTGGTGTTTTTTGTTACTATGTGCAAAAAAGTTTTTTTAACGTGGGATATGTATGGTAGCTTTGAACTTAAAACGCAAAGGTTTACCCAAGGTTAATCGAAAAACCCAATGTAACTGCATTTAAAAGGTAGTAATTCTTTGAATTATCGGCAATAACTAAATTTTTGATTGTTTAAGTTTAAATGTGAGGTTCTGTTTTCTCAGAACGCATGTGCTGACAATTACAAGTTTCTTTTGAATCTTTATGTCGTTAAGGTTCATTGGTAAAACCGATGAAGTTAAATCCCAGTTAGGGGAAATATTATTTTAGAATTTTCTTAATTGAAATTCTTTTTTTTTAATTATAGTATATTGTTCATGTATTATTATAATAATATCTTATTGAGATATATCTAAGAAAAGCAAGGGAATGTTATCTTTTTTAGTTAATGAAAATTATTATTAAAGTAGGTAGAAGTGATTCTCGACTTCACCCTGACCGCTGTGCAGTGCTGTGCTTTTCATGGATGAATTAAAATTTAACAGATACTCATCTGATGGGTAGCCAAGGATATGGAGAAGAGCTGGTGAAAGTTATCAGCAATTGAACTCCGAGAGTTCAATTTGGTGAAGGTGGTATAATGGTGTGAACAGGAATTTCCATAAAGGCTCATATCAAACTTTTTACAATTCAAGGGGGCAATTTGAACGGTTAACGGTATATTCAGCAATGTTTGGAAGATCATGTAGTGCTATTTGCCCCATTTGTTGGAGAAAACTTTCTTCTCATACAAGATCATGCTCGTCCGCACATTGTAAGAATAACACGGGATTACTTGGATGAAGTTGGGATTCATTTATAACCATGGCCCCGAAGGAATACAACTTGGATTGGACTTAAATCCAATAAAGCATGCATGGGATATTCTCGGACGACGTATTCGACGTCAAATTTGTCGCAGCCAAAATTGCATACTCACTGAGCTTGTGATTCAAGTAATTATTTAGTGTAGCCGGGAAGACACTTACAATTAATTCATGTTTGGTTCCAACAAAAGTGCAGAAATTATCTCTGAAGTTTGATGCATTGTGAATTTGGATGCAATTTTATTTTACTGTTTCCAATGTCCAGCAAATGTTTGGAGAATATTTGCTCTAATAGATCATTTCGCTCTTTTTACTCTTATGTTAATGGTCAATCAAACTGTTTCAACAATGCACTATAAAAACGATTGTTTTAAACATTCATTAATCTCATCCACATTTATGTAAAGAGAGGAATAACCGGTAATATGTGGCAGAACGTTGTTGCCATTTAAATCTTTCATACTTCTATGTAATGTTTAGAGTGAATGTTTATGAGCCCTAGTACATTAATCCCAGATAATAACTGAACTTGTTTGCATCAGTGCAACCATTCCACTTTTTTTTTAATGTTAAGCATTGCATTTGGTTTGCTATGAACCTCTAATGGCAGCTTAAGTACCGAATGTGCTGTTCACCCACCATCTAAAAATTGTCTAAATCACTAGTAATAAGTAATTTTAAGGTTCTGGTGGAGTAGTAAGAGGTGGTAACACAACTTTTCCTGATGCGTAACAGTTGACAAGTGCTTCATTGTGAAACTTCAATGTCTGACAATACTGACATGCTGATATTGCACCAATAGCAATTTTAAAATTGTCGGAATAATTAATTCTGCGCAATACATTCAAATGCAAGGCGAACAAATGATATACATGTAAATGTCGGTTGATTCACTGTCTTTCATATTTTTGTGTTCTGGTTGTGGCTATATGCTGCTCACATGCAGCTCTTCTTCTTAATATATTCTGTCTTACACATTGGTCACAATGTGCATAAGATCCTTATGCATGGTTCTCTTCTGACTTCATTTATTTGATTAGTTTTTCACCTGATCTATTAGCCCTTGCAATTTATTTACGTCTTGGGGCTTGGCTACATATGCATTGTTGGAGTTTGATTTTCTTAGGGGCGTTTTACTAAAAATGATGATATGCTTTAAATAAAAAAAATAATTGAATAAAATTAAGATAAATATAAAAATGAACTAAGTAAAACCCACCTGTTTTTTATTTTATTCCAATATTTTATAGAATTTGATGACAATAAATGTAAACTAAAAATTACCACTGAAGTAACATTGTAAATAAACAAAAAAACTTAATTTAAATTTTGAGTTCTGTTATTAATAATATATACTTGAAGACCACACTGCAGAATATTAATAAAATCAAAATAGTATCTGTATGCTTAGTTCACTAATTCTAGTAATTTTTCTTGTAAATTTAGCAATTTTTTTTGTGAAGTTAGTTACATTTTGACAGTAAGTCCCCAGAAACTAACAATTATTCACTACCAACAAATGCAAAAAAAGCTATGTGAAACAATAAATCAAAGGTTTAATGTTTATACTTTTGAAATTGTATAATCATCTATAGATTTGTGTTTTGTGTAAAACTTATTGAGGTAGCTAGTTTAATGATTAGAATGATAACGATTAATATTTTGATTGTGAATAAATTAGCAATGAATTGAAAAATCACGGAAAATACCTGGAGTGGCTCATTAATGTTTTCTGTACATAGAAAAGGAACATCTGCGCGTCACGACGCGTGAAATGTATATGTCCTGGGCAAACTGGAGGAGATGTTTACATCTCGATATTTGGTCTCGATCTTTGTTTGTCAGTATTTGTAGGGATAAAAATTTGTACCTAAAAATTCCAATTTATATGAACTTATAAACAGATTACCATGTGTTAGCTAGTTTGACAATGAGAATTTACTAAATAGAAAAAAATATTATACTGTAATCTTTTAAAGTAAATAAGTAATTATATCTGCTAGAAATGACTCTCTAGAAATGTAACATACAAGTACAGTTAACTTTTGTATCTGTTCAGATAGTTCATCATCCCAAGATACATTGAAGTACCACAACAGGTGGTAGAAGACGAATGGTTAGCAAAAATACTTGGAAAATAAAACCAAGAGGATAGAAAAAAATATACAACTGATTTCCGAACAAATAGCTCACTTTGTACAAGGTTTGTCAAAGGGACGAGAAGAATGAGAAAATATATGTGCTATATAAATAGCACCGTAACAAAGGAAGGTTCCTTTTTGTCAAATGAAAAACATGTCAAAATGTCTGAGCGAAAGTTTTAAAATAAAATGGGATAGTTGCTGGCGCAATTACCTAGCGGAAGACCATCAGGCTTTAAAAGCTAAATGAGTGCTCACTGCAGAGAGTGAGTAGATAAAATTGAATCACTTCCTAACAAATCATTGTCGGGACCATTCCTAACAAAATGTCAGGTTAAAGCTTGTGAGGCAGTAGGAAAGCATGACTGAAAACCATCTGAATGGTTGCTAGCGCATTTGCCTAGTGGCAAACCATCAGTTAATATGTAATGCTAACACAGTGAAATTGGCTCTTAAGTCAAGTAAAGCTAAAATAAGCTTCGAAATACTGTTTATCTGTTTACTGTCAATGAAAATATATGCATTAAATACCTCAGTGTGAAGTTAAACTAACAAAAACTAGTATCCTTCCCATTAACAGTTTTTATCATAATGTTGGAGGTATTCATACAAAGATTTCCGAGATCCTGAAAAATATTTTCTGCTGCTTTTACAATATAATTATTTTAGTGGATGAATGATATTAAATGTGATGGTTTTAGTATCTACAGATGTGATAGATATCAGAGAACCAGTGTAATATTGATTGGTCGTGGTGTACTAGTGTTTGTTAACAACAAGTTAAAATCACAAACCATTAGTATTTGTGAAGATCGGTTTGAGCAAATATATATGTAATGTCAACTTAATGAAGTCAAGTTTGTGGTCGGTGGCGTTTATATTCCTCCACAATCACCTCGCGGACAACTGGCAGTCTCAAACTGCAGAAAATGTGGTTTTGCAACACTTAGCACAGGATATCTACGTTTTCAGTGAGTACAATCTTCCCAATGGATCATGGGAGAATGATGAGTTTAGTGTAATGGTGCATTGTCCTGCAGGTGATCCAGTTGTGAATATTGCTCAAGCCTCGTAATGTATTTTTGGATTTAGTTTTTTCTATTAGGGATCTAAATATCTTTAAATCAAGTGATCCCCTTGTAGATATTAGCATCCATCAGGTGGGTTATGAATGTTCCTTAAACCACGATGTGAAAAAAACCAATAGAAATAGGTGAGTTGTTTTATGGTTTTTGGAATGGCGATTAGATTGCGCTTAACAACTTCCTTGCTTCCATGACTGGCAGATCTTCTTCTTAAAGTGCCTATCCGTTCCGGATGTTCTTCCCTTGGAGAATCAGCTGGAGAAGGCCGTAACGTTCTTGATTTCTCATTACATGTCCTAGATATTCCAATTTTTTAGTTTTGACGGTCATGAGAATTTCACATTCTTGCCCCCTTCTACGCAGGACCTCCACATTGGTAAATCTGTCAACCCAGCATATACGTAAGATGCACCTATAACACCACATTTCGAAAGCTTCGAGCCGATTCATAGATGCAGCAGTCAGTGTCCACGCTTCCATTCCGTAGAGCAGAACTATGAATATGTAGCAGTTCAATAGACGGCATTTTCTTGTTGATGATATGTCTCGACTGTTGAAAATGGTTCTCATTCTAACGAATGCTGCTTTTGCTTTTATTATTCGCTGTTTAATTTCTGTTGAGTGGTCCGATTGGCTATTTAAATTGGTGCCTAGATATGTATATTGCTTGACTCTTTCGATATTCTGTTGGTTGATTGTAAGTTGAGCGTTTAGTATTGGTTTTTTACTAATTGTCATAAATTTCGTTTTCTTTATGTTAAGAGCTAGTCCGTATCTGTTGCTGACTTCTGTTATGCGATTTGATAATATCTGTAAGTCATTCAGATTATCGGTAAAAACTATAGTGTCATCTGCATATCTAATGTTATTCAACCATTCACCGTTTATTAGTATTCCTTTCGCACAGCCGTCTAAAGCTTCCTTAAATACCCATTCAGAATAAATATTCAACAACAATGGAGACAAAATACAGCCCTGTCGTACTCCACGTTCTATTGCAATTTTATCAGTTAACTGGTCTTCTATTTTGATTTTGGCCCTTTGATTGTAGTAAATGTTTCTGATAATTCTAAGATCTTTGTTGTCAATTCCAATTTCTTGCATTAGAGTAATTAATTTGTCATGTTTTACTCTGTCAAATGCATTCTGGTTATCTATAAAGCATACGTATGTGACACAATAGATCACATGCCATAAGTCACTTAAAAAAATATCCGTAAGGGGCGCTTACGTCGAGGTTTGGTATTAAGTTATATTCCTCATATTGTAAATATACATTTCAATACATTTTCGCAGATTTTAGCCATAGATTCACAGCGTTTAACATTTGTGAAATTAGTGAGGTATTCAATCTTTAGTTTGTACATTTTTTATTAATGGATATTTCAACATTGAAAAAAAAGTGTTTTTTTATGTTTTGTCTCATAGTTAACCAATGAAATAACGCAAATTAAATCTTGTTAAAGTCATATTTTCCAAGTTTTTAAACAAATTAAAGTTGATAATTAGTAACAAATCACAAATATTATATGTAAAACCAATAAAAAAATAAATGCTGTCCCACCAGGAATTCAATTGATCAATATAAACACAAAATAATTTTCACAAAGTGTTACTTATTCTATTTTTAAAATTACAAATCTTAAAACAGTTATAAATTATTTCATTCATATATAGAAATAATTTGGAAAAAATTCTATCTTTTAGTATTTTATGTTTTTTTGCCAATCCTATAATATTTTCAACAACGATTCTACGATTGGCAATGGCCCTTGTTTTTATTTTTTCTTCTTCTGTTAACTGAGCCCCTTTTTATTGCAGGTATATTTAAATAATATTCCTTTTTCCTTTAAAATATTTGTTATATCAAAACGCCTGTCCGCTAGAATTCACATTTAGGACAATACGTCCAAAAATTCCGAATTCTACTGTAATTTTTCTGCAATCTGAAATACCGTCTCCATAAACATCAGATACATATCTAATTTCACCTTTTTCAGCTCATGTTATTAGTATTTTAAAGGTGTTGGTTCCATAATATGTAGAATAAATGTTGCCTGTTGTACTGCTACACAAAGTCTTTTTCATATTTATCACTTCTCCTACAGTCCTTCACTGGAGTCTCCAACTTTCTTTTTGGTAAATTTACTTTAAGGTGCTGCATCTTTTTTAAGGGTATTATATTGCCCTATAAAAACAAGACAATGACAATGCAAGAAATTAGGATAACTATTTTTTAACGTATCCAAACTTGTAACAGTATAACTTTCATTTGAAAAGTGACTGGAATAGATTTTTGTGTGCTTGCTGATACTTTTTTCAGATCTGGTAGCGATCAATCATCGTTTTTGTAAAGCTTTATTTAAGGGGAAATTATGAAACGTTTTAGAAAACGAAAGTTTTATTGGAAACTGAATTGCATTTCAGTATTACAAATAATTAAAATGTACTAAATAACTTATTAAAAATCACTCACAAAATTGCATACCAACTAGGAAACGAGTACTAGAAAACAATGTAAATAAATGGCAGAATAAAATAAGGTTATGTTTTAATACCAAACCCTGTCGCCAGCGCCACCTACATGCATGTGATCTATTCACATCCCTGCATCTCTGAAATAGCACCTGTACAGCAAAAAGGGCCTCCCGTGTTCCCAGAGCATCACGAAATCAGAATTGTATTCTTGTTAGTTGTTCCTCACATTTTGTATATATTCTTTTGTGAATGACTTTTAGAAATGTTTTTAGTAAATGGCTCATAAGGCTTACAATTCTATAGTGTTCTCACTTTCTCGCATTGGGTTTTTTTTGCAAGATTTATAACAGTTGACACTAACCATTCTTGGGGAATTATGCCTGTATCATATATATTGTTAAATATATTTGTCAACCATTTATGCCATCATAGTCCATAAGTTTTAAGAATTCTGAGTGAAAATTATCAGAGCCTACTGCTTTACCATCTTTGGTGCTTTTGATGGCATATTTTACTTCTTCGACTGTAAATGGTGGTCCAGATTCGCAATTGGTGTTTGTTGTGATACCAGTGTTACTTCGTACATCTTCAAAAGTTTTTTCCACGTATTTAATCCAAATATCCCTTTTATGCTCTATTTCCAGTACTATGTTTCCCTGATTATCTGTCAGGAATCCAGTGTTCTTGTGTTTATATAAGCCTGCCGCTTCTTTAATCTTTTTATGGAGGTTAAATGAATCATGTTTTCGTTGTAATGACTCTATCTCTGTACACTTCGAGCTAAACCAATTTTCTTTTGCTATTTTAATAGCGCTTTTTATTTCGTTATTTATGTTGTTGTAGTAATTCTTATTATCTTCTGCGTTTCTTCTGTCTTCCATCATACATAGAATCTCCTCCGTCATCCATTCCTTTTTCTTTGTTCTTTCAGGTTTTAAGTATTTCTCTGTTATTTTTTGACTTTGTGCAAATTTTCTAGTTCTACATCTGTGTTATCTATTTCTGTACGAGCCCACGTTTTTTCTTTTAGGCGTTTTTGTACCTTTTCCTTTACTGTTTTATTTTTCAGTTGGTTAATATCGTACTTCGTAATTTTTGGTCTTTGAACTTTCTTTAAACTAAGTTTCATTTTGGCGATAAGTGGATTGTGGTCCGAATTTATGTCGGATCCCGGGTACGCTTTAACAGATATTATAGAGTTTCTAAATCGTTTGTTAACAAGAATATAGTCTATTTGATTTCTTACTGTGTGATCTAGAGTATCCTGGGGAGATTTACACGTATATAGTCTTGGAGGAAGATCATAAAAGGTGTTTGTCACTACGAGCTGTTCTTCAGTTGCAAATTCAATCAAACCACATAAATTTCCAAACCAAATAAATTTCCACATTGTCCTTTACCAACTTTGGCATTAAAGTCTCCCATTATTAGTATTATTTCGTTTTTCCGAATCCGTTTGACAATATTAGTAAGGTCATTGTAAAATTCTTCTATAATTTCTTATAGAAGAAAGAGCATCCTTTCTGCTCCTACAGAAAGAGCATCCTTTCAGATACAGGTACAAAGTGACTGACACTATTGGCGATTTTATTATTCATAATTAGGCCCACTCCATTTATATGTTCGTTCTTAAGATTTCCTGAGTAGAATATTTTGTGATCTTTGATAACTCGGTATCCCGTATCTGTCCAGCGCATTTCGCTTATTCCCATATGATTATTAAATTCAAAGTAGTCCCGGTTTATGCAAACTTCAAGAAGATGTAAAATTTCAGATGTAATTATTGGATTTGTACTATTTTGGTCTAAAATGTTTTTTACTAGAATAAAAGTTTCTGTAGGAGCGATACTGTGAAAAAGATTTTTTACGTCAAATGAAATTAATCTGCAGTTGTTAGGTAATTGAAAACGTTGTATTTTATTAACTAGTTCTATTGTATTTTTTATGGTAAATTTAGGTAAAAATTTAGTGTGTTCTAAAATAATCTCTAACAGTTTTTTTGAAAGTTTATATGACGGAGCTGTATAAAAAGAAACTACAGTACTTATTGGGTGATCCGGTTTATGTAGTTTAATGAAAGAGTATAATTTAGGAGGCTGTGGGTTCATGATATTGAGGTATTTCTGTTCTATTGGATTTACAATTGATTTTGAATTTTCTAACGCTAGCTTAAATTGTTTTTGATATTTTTCTGTCGGATCTTTGTGTAAAGTTTCAATATTTTGATTATTTAAGAATTCTATTGTTTTGTTATTATATTCTATTTTATCTACAGCAATAGTAGTGTTACCTTTGTCTGCTTTTGTAAACACTATGTTGTTGTCTATTGATTTATTTTTAATTCAAATTGCTGTTTTATTCTCTTGTATAACAGGAATTCTTAGTCTCATTACACACGTCTGTAATAGATTTGGCAATTATACTTTTTTCTACCTTGTTAGCAGTTTTGTTTAACGCTACTTCACATTCTACACCTAACTATTCTAAAGTTCTCTCATTATTATGCTGGGGCAAGTTGTGTTTAAATCCTTTCTCCTCTCCTCTCCCCTCCTCCTCCCTGAGGAGGGGAGGAGTCTCCCCCTTAACCTATTTCATTAGAGACTATAAATTGTAAACGCAAGCCAAAAATAGATCACTTGAGAAAGGCAATCAGCCGAAACATGTGTATTGATATGAGTTAAAATAAATTTTGTGGAAGTTTGAAAACAAAGTTTTCAGTGTTTTATTGTTATTGTTACATAAATGTAGATCAGTCCTTTATGCCAGACTCTGTCGAAAGCTTTGCTTACATCTAAGAAGGCAGCACCTGTAAATTGTTTATCATTAAATCCAGCTGCTATGTACTCTGTTAATCTGAGTACTTGTAGCTCACTGGAGTGTTCTGATCTAAAACCGAATTGGACTTCGGGTATTATATCTAATCTGTCTGTTTCAGCTTGGAGTCTGTTGAGTATTATTCTCTCTACAATCTTGCTGATTGCAAGTAGTAAGCTCATTAGGCTGTAGTTTTGCGGGAATGTACTGGTTTTTTCGGGCTTTGGTAACATTATGACATGGGCCTCTTTCCATCTGTTTGGGAATTTCTTGAATCTTAGCATCGCGTTGATTTTATTTGTTAGATATACTATGGCTCTCGCTGGTAAGTATTTTAGAGCCCTCTTCGTTATTTGATCAGGACCAGGTGCTTTTTTCGGCGAGCTGTTTTTAATTAGCTAGTTTAACACCATCTCACCCAAGTTATTTACTTTGGCATTAGAAAATGTTTTCAAACAACTAAATTGGGCCGAAAATGGATTAAAAATAGATGGAGAATATCTTAACCATTTGCGTTTTGCAGACGACATAGTACTAATAAGTACAGATATCCATGAACTAAAATCAATGCTACAAGATTTAAATCACAAATCGAAACAAATAGGATTAAAAATGAATCTCGACAAAACAAAGATATTAAGCAACAGCCTAGAAAACATCACGATAGATAACATCAATATAGAAAAGGTAGAACAGTATATATATCTAGGACATGCAATTAAAAACGAAAAGGAAAATCAAACCCTAGAAATTAAAAGAAGGATACAATTATCATGGGCTGCTTTTGGTAAGTTGAGCTTCATTTTAAAAGACAGAAAAATCCCAATTCACTTAAAACGAAAAACCTATGACACTTGTATACTACCAGTTGCAACTTATGGATTGGAAACTATCTTTAAGAGTAACTCAACGGGCCATGTTAAATATAAGCCTCAGAGACAAAATGCCTAACACCGAAATACGTCGAAGAACTAAAGTAACCGACGTCATGGGAAAAATAGCGACATTGAGATGGCAATGGGTAGCACATGTAGCAAGACAAGACACCGACAGATGGTCTCATAAAGTGACATTCTGGAGACCTCGAGAAACAAAAAGAAGCGTGGGAAGACCTAAAAAGAGATGGATAGACGATATAACTGCTGTAGCTGGAAAGCAGTGGATGAGAATTACAAAAGATAGGGAAGCGTGGAAGCAATTGGAGGAGGCCTATGTCCAACATTGGATAAATGAAGGCTGAAGAAGAAGAAGAAGTTTAACTCCTCCGGTGTTGTAGGAGGGATGATTTCGTTTGGGTTTTCGGGTCTTTCTCTTTGTCTTTCGACTTCTTCTATGAAGTCGATGTCCTCCTCTGGGTGGCAATTTAATGTCTCTCTCTCTCTCTCTCTCTCTCTCTCTCTCTCTCTCTCTCTTTCTCTTTCTCTCTCACTACGGTGTTGTTGTAGTGCTGTTTTGACCTCTCTGTTCAGCCTATTTGTTCCATTTTTGTCTGCCTCATTCCTTGTCCTTCTTGCTATCTGCTTTGCTCTGTTCTTTTCCCTTACGAAGTCTTATTTCTTGTGGTATATCCTTAAATCTTCCCGTGTACATTTCTACTTCTTCTGTAGTGCTGTTTCTGAGTGCTTGTTGGATGATGTTTTCCAACTCTAGGACTCTGTCTTCTATTTCTCGTGGGTTGTCTATCACTGGAACTAAGTTAATTACAGTGCTCACTAGTCTTTTAAAGTTTGTCCACTTTGTTTTCTTTTTAACTCTTTTGATTGTACGTTCTTCTTCCCACGTTCCTAGTTCTAATATGATGGGGTTGTGGTCCGTTGTGCCTTCGTTTCATGTTTATATTTCTGTTTGTAGTCCTAGGTTTCTTGCTACTACAATGTCGTATGTGTGTAGGAAGACCGTTTGCTGGGTAATGCGTTGGGTCTGTTGGGTCCATTGTCATAACATCGTCATTATTTTCTATGTATGTGTTTAGTAGTCTTCCGTTTCTCTTCGTAGCTCTGTCGTTCCATTTTGGGGATCTTGCGTTTAGGTCTCCTATTTAAGTTTTTTGTCTGCGAATACATAGGAATATTTCTAGAATGGGAAATTCGAGATTATTTTCCATGCAATAGGTTTTTGATTTATCGAATTGTTCCTGATTTGCAAAAAGTATGAGAAATAAGCACGACATTACTCTTTCTGTTTCAAGAGGTAATGGGATAATGAAATATTTTCGGTTTTACTGGATACGATATTTATTCTTCGGTTACTATCTTCTACATTTTCTTCGAATATGTCCTCTATTATTTTTTCGTGCAAATTCTCGAGTTTGTTCTGCCAGAAAAAGGTAACAATGTTTTTATGAGATTTGTCTAACAGTTCTGCATTTGATGTTTCTATTTTGGAGTAACCGATTATTGATTTTGTTATATAAATCAAGAAATTTTTCGAATTCCTCGTACATTTTTTCAGTCTTCTTCTGTATTCTCATCTTCTTGAATCTCTGTGATATCTTTGTTAGATACGTGCAATGAAAGTCTTGACTGGAAGTTCGCACAGTCCTTAAAATTATTTATTTTTATTCTCGAGAGAGCACCTGCATTTCGGTAGATTTTTCCTGTTTTAGGCGCCAGCGCGCTAAGCGGCTTTCGGAGAGTGAATTTGCGACCGAAAGATATGGTCTAAAATGTTTCAGTGCCCATACGATAGCTAACAATTCCCTATTTTGTTTCGGCACTGCATAATGTTCTTGAGGCATAAGCGATCGGTAGGTCTTTTCCTAATGGACCATGTGAGAAAATGGCTTCAATTGCGAATGCACTAGCGTCGGTATTAAGTAAAAAGGGTTCTTCGAAATTTTGATATATGAGGATTGGGTCTGACATTAAATATTTTTGAGTTATTTGAATGCTTCTTTACATTCGACATTAAAGGTAAAAGGGACATCCTTTTGAAGCAATTTAGTGGGTGGCTTCGACTAAATCGACTAAACCTAAGAATAATTTAATTTCTTTAGGGTTCTTTGGTTCCGGGAAACTTTATGCATGACACTTTGGTAGGGTTTGTTTTTACTCCGTGTTCTGTTACAAGATGACCCAGGTATGCGACTTCTTTTCTCAAAAACTCACATTTATCTGGTTGTATCTTCAGATTTGCCTTCCTTAATCCTTTAAAAAATCTGTCAGTCTTGACATGTGCTCATTAATGGTGGCTGAATAGATTATAATGTCGTCCATATATACTAAATATCGTTCGTTTTGAATTCTCAGGAGAATGTTGTCCATTACTCGTTGAAACGTAGAGGGGGCATTTCTTAAACCAAAAGGCATAATCACAAATTCATAATGTCCATTTTCAACTGGAAATGCTGTTTTTTAATATCTTTTGGATCAATTTCAATTTGGTGAAATCCGGATGCCAAGTCTAGTGTTGTGAAATATTGACATTTTCCTAATTGGTCCAGTAGATCTGAAATTTGTGAAAGTGGATATATATATATATATAACAACTCGCCATTTCTGTTTTCCGGATGCATCAAGTTTCTTGGGCACAACCCAAACTGGAGATGACCAAGGGGAGATGGAGTGTTTTGAATTATTCCTTGCTCTAGCTTTTTTTTTATTTGTGTCTTCACTTCCTCTTTATGTACCTGTGGATATCGGTAAGATTTTGTATAGACAGGTTTTGACTTGTTTGTCTTAATTGCGTGTTTAACTTCATTTGTGAATTCAGTTTATTGTCTTCTACATAGAATATATCTGAAAATTCTGTACAAATATTTAAAACTTGTTCCTTTTCTTCGGGATTCAAACGGTCGATTCTCAGTTGTTCTTTTATAATTTGTTCTGTCTATAATTGGATATTCACTGTGCTTTTGGTTGTAAGAAAAAATCGGCTCTCAAGTCGTCTATAGGTTCAATGTTGATGTTCGAAAATTCGATACTTTTTGGCATTGCATTTGCATTGATGACGGAAGTAAAAAAGTCTTCATCTTCGTTTACGTGGACTAATGCATGAGGAATTCGGACTTTCTATTTCTTGAGATGACAATATTGCGTCTGTATTTGATAGATTGCAGTTTAATCTAAATATTTGTTCGGTGCGACCATCAATCGTTATTCGATTTATGTTTTCTTTTATTCTTTTTCTCTCTGTTCTAGAGATGTGTTGATATTGATCTCTAATATTTTTATGAAATTAGCTATTTTTTTCTTGGAGGATTATTTTTTGTGGACTTATGTGTTTCTTGTCCAACTTTATGTAGGGTGAGGGTTTTGAAGTTTCTATAAAGTATTCTAGTTTTAAGGTCTATTACACATTCATAATGATCTAGAAAATCTAGACCTATTATGTCATCGAAATCATTGTCTAAATTGTAAATAAAAACTTAATGAAGGTTAGCTTCAGTAAAAGGAATTCTGTAATTAACAGTTTTTCGTCAGTTATGCTTTGTATGGTAACTTTCTCAGGGAATCTATTTCGATAATTTCGTGCAGTATTCTCTTTAAAAACTGTTATTCCTGCACCGGTATCAATTAAAAGTTATCAACAGAAAATTAGACGGATATTACGAAAGAATAATCTACATGGTCGAACTACTAGAAATGAACCTTTTATTTGCTGATGAAACCAGTAATATTTGCTGATGAAACTAAAATAAATTTGTTTGGGTCCGATGGAAACATATGGGTGTGGGGAAAATCAGAATGACTAAAATTAAAAAATATGAAAGCTACGGTAACTCACGGTAAAGGTGGGGTCATAATGTGAGAGTGTATGTCTTTCACAGGAGTAGGTAATATGCTTTTTATTGTAGGAAATATAACAACAAAATGTCTTACAATATAAATTTACGTATTTTGTACAATATTTAAATAAACCCGGTTTCTCACAGAAGTTGTGTGTCACATGGACCACAGCTTGTACGTGAGCGTTGAATTTTTTTTTCTTTTAATGTATTCGCACAAATTACAGTTATAAAAATTTAAAAATAGTAACATACAAACTATTGACAAATTATAATTAGGAAAACATAAAAATTTAAAAATATAACATTTATTGGAAATTTAAGCTCATTAATAGCTGTTCATTAATTCATGCAATTTATATCTATTGCCATGGATCCATTCTTTTAATTTTTTAAAATTTTTTATAGTTTTGTATTGTTTTGATGGTAGATGGTAGGCAATTAAACATTTTGGGCCCCAAACAATCAATGCAACGTTGGCCAATGGTTTTTCTTTTTTTGGTACTAATATCGTTAAATTTCTATTTCTGGTGTGATATGTATGGTGGGTACAATTCAGAAATGATTTTTTACTGTGTAAATATAATAACGATTTGTAGGAATACAAATGGTTTAAATCCATGAAATGACTGTCTATAAATAATTGGTCCACTGAAGATCTTATGCCTCTTCTATATATTATGATAATTATCCAATTTTGTATAACATTTAGATTTTTAAGGTGATCATTGTAGGCTCCACTCCATCCAATAATCCCATAGGTTAGTTGTGATTGTACCAGAGAATAGTATAAAATAAAATCTTCAAGTGGTGAACATCTAAGAATTCGCGAAGATATTTTGAGAAAAATATCTTCGCTAAGAAGAAATTTTAGGAGTAAACCTCTTATTTTTTGGACTACATATTTTGATATGATGATCCCATTTTAGGTGTCTGTCTATTATAATACCAATGTACTTAATCTTTTCTGCTTCTGGAATTGTTGTATCATTGTCAATTTCAAGTTGGTTGAAGTTTGTTAACCCAGTCACAGAATAATAAACAATCAGAATGCCCACTCACAGATGCCGCCTTTGAAGTTTTCAGCACACGCGCCATGTTTTAGAAGGAAACATATAACACAGACATATGATTTGTTAGTTTATGTAATTGTTTATATTTATGTTTAATTATATTATATTTATGTTATTATATTTAACAATGTTAATATAATTGTATAGTATGTCTATGATTGCCGTAAGTCAATTAAACCGGGTTAATTTTTCTATGCACACCACATAAACAACACTGGTTCTCTCTAAAACATGGCGGAACGTCTGCGGGAAGGAGATGCGCGTAATTAATTTTCCATGGCGAGTGGACATTCTGATTGTTTATTATTCTGTGACCCAGTGATGTATGACGAAAATGGCAAGTATTTAGTTTTTTCAATATGGTTAATGGTTATGTTAACTGGTTATGTTGAAACCATTTTCTTTTAATTTTACAAAGTCATTTTCAGTCAAGCCTATTGGTCTATATTTTCCAAGTTCACTATGATATCCACCTTTAAAAAGCGGTTTAATGATACCTGTTTTTAATACGTTGGGAAATATACCTAATATGAAACAGTATGTATAGTTTTTAGGACTTCATCTTCATTCGTTGGAAATAAATATATGCTATTTTTTACATACTCAATCTCTTCAACATAATTGAGAGGTATATCAATTTTCTCAGCATATTTTTTCCCAAGTCGCTGAAATAGTTATTAAATAGATCTGCAATTGTTCCATGATCTGTTATTAAATTATCATTTGCCTTTATCTGCTCAATTTCTATTTTAAATAATGTTCCACCACACAATTCTTTGACACGTGTCCAAAGAGCCATTGAAGTGCATGTATTTTTATCAATTAAGTCATTAAAATATTTCTTTTTTGCTTTTGTTAATAATTTGCTGAGATAATTTTTTGATAATTTATATTCATTACTGATATTCATGTCATTGGGGTATTTCTTAGATTTTTTATACAAATTATATATTTTTAATAATATGTTTTAATAATAATAATGTTTTTAATAATTCTAAATTGATCCAAGGCTTTTTATTTTTTGATTTTTTTTGTATTTGTACTTCCTTAGTTGTTATTTCAATATTTCGTTGTAGTATATTGATAAACTCCTCAGTTGTATAATGTACAGTGGGTGGCCAAATGATTAGGGACAGTAAAAGATTTCTTAATTTTTTAGTTTTACTGATTTTTTTTTGCAATTTGTTGGCTTTAAGGCTTGCATTTATTTTTTGTATAAGAGATTGAGAGATTAGGGTCACAAAAGCATTAAGTTTTGTTAGTAAAACCATTTATTTTTTTCGCAAAATTTGCGTAGTGTTTTAAGTTAGGGTTATGATGCCATTCTCTAATAAGAGCTTCAATCAACTGCCGCTTCATGGTGATAACATCTTTGGCGATCTCCCGTTTGGTTAACTCCCACATGCTCTCTATAGGGTTCATGTCAGGTGAGTTTCCCGGCCAGGGCAGAACTGCAATATTTTCTTTGATCAGATATGCAGTTACACTCCTGGCTTTGTGGCACGGTGCAGAATCGTGCATAAAAATGTAATTTTTTTCACCAGGGAACCATTCTTTGAGCTGGGGCAGTAGCCGAGTTTCAAGTACACGCTTATACTGGTCCTGTCTCATTGTCCCTTCCACGATGTATAAGCGTCCCATACCCTTTGCCGAGATTACAGACCACACCATGACACTCACCGGATGTTTAACTCTCTCCACAATGCAATCTGGATGGAACTGCTCCCCAGGACGTCGTCGGACAAACGCACTTTTATCCACCAAAATCTGGAATGTTGATTCGTCGGAGAAGCATACCTGTAAAAATGATAATATTCGCTGTTCACAAACTTCATTCGTTAAAAAAAGTCATACTTACTCGACTCCAGTCTTCAACAGTCATACTTCGGTGTTGTTTGGCCCATTGGAGTCTCTTTCTCGTCATGGCTTCGGTGAGCCGTGGTGTTTTCATAGGCCGGCTACCTAGCAGATTCTCTTCGGCTAGTCGTCGTCGTACTGTCCTTCTGGAAACATTAATTCCTTCATCATTAATCATCGTAGTCAGATGTGTCACACTCTTTTTACGATTTTGGAGACAAATATCCCTAATTTTACGATCAGTACGAGGAGTAGTAATCCTTTTCCTGCCACATTTTCCAACACGGCCCGGTCCAATGCCTCGTTTGAATTCATTTTTATTTTTATTTGATTAACTACAGACTTTGAAACACCTGCAGTAGTTGCTATAACTATCTGGGAAAGCCTCGAGTGCAGTAATAATGTTTTTATTTCTCTAATTTTCCCTGGAGACAAGTCTGCAATTTTGCCCATGCTAAAAAAATAATTTTGAATTTAAACAATCTTTTTAAATAAACTCGTGTCATTAAATGTAGCAAAAATTACTAAATAACAAATATTACTTACCTGTTAAATATATCTGACACGAAAACCGACCAAAACCAATTTACAACGATTTGCAAATATTTTTAAACCTCACTGCGGTGACAGCCGATGACCAACTGAGATGCAACAATAATTATTAATTACTATTTATAACTGGGAATAAGCCACAATTAAAGATAAAAATACGTTTATTGACGTTTCAATTTCCAATTCGGAAATCGTTCTCAAAATACAAACAGTAAATTAAACAAATTTTGTTTTTTGTTACATAGTAAAAAAATTCTTCTAATAATTTAATTTTATCTGACTCATTTATATTGACAATTCAGACATACATTATGCATTTTAAAGTAGACGACTTTAAAATGATATTGCCAATATTGTTGAGTTGCGCTCCTGGGACGACTTTACTTATAAGATAGTTCATTCTTCATGGCTCACCGAAGCCATGAAGAGAAAGAGACTCCAATGGGCCAAACAACACCGAAGTATGACTGTTGAAGACTGGAGTCGAATTGGAAATTGAAACGTCAATAAACGTATTTTTATCTTTAATTGTGGCTTATTCCCAGTTATAAATAGTAATTAATTTACAATGCCACAAGAAAATAGCTTCAGAACAATAACAATAATTATTATTTCATACATAAGCAGTCTACCAGTGTTGCCGCTTATCAAAAATTTTAATAGTTATACCAGAAGAATTACCAAGTAAAATACAGATATGAACACCAATTTTTTTGGTCAAAAAAATAATTTTAAGTAGAAAATACAAAAATATATGCAGTGTCCCTAATAATTTGGCCACCCACTGTATGTTTGTGGAATTATAAACAGAAATCCAATTTTCGTCTTTTAAATTTAGCTTTAACAGTATGTAATCAGTATATTTTTTGAACATTGTGTTCTTTTGTTTATTTGTGGTACTAACTGAAGAGTTGAAATTTTCTAATATTAATGCAATGTGACTATGATAAGTTATTTCGTAGTTAAAAATGTAAGAACTAAGTTTATGTTTACTTTTTTGTGACTTTTCAATAAAAATATTATCAAGGCACGTTTTACTGTGACGTCTTGTGATTTGGTTTATATATGATATATATCTATACATGTTAGTAAGTTTTTATACTCCGATACATAACCGTCATAAACTAATAAGTCGAAATCTCCTGCAAAAATATTATTGTCTGACCTCTTTGTATAGCGTAAATAATTGTTAAGGCATTAATTAAATACCTTTGAGCTTGGTGATCTGTATGTAGAAACGATTTTAATATTTTCATTTTTTCCGTAGATTTTTAATTCGATTGCTGTCATTTCAGAGATCTTAATAAGGTTGTATTAAAAAAAAAACGATAAATTCGTCAAAATTCTTTTGGACGCTTCAGATATTCATGCAGTATTTTAAGGGTAAATTACTATTTTGACTAATATGATTGAATTCTACTATTGTATTGATTGTTTGAGCTTTAATTTCATTGTTATTAAAATCACGTATAAATGGATCTATGTTCAAACTTTAATAAACAGGTATATTAGTATTAAATTCACCTATTTATTAGATGAATGTAACCTAGAAAGCTGCCTTAACTTTTGGAGCTGGTTCTCAGTAGACTTATTTTTCACTTCTTTTTCTATATTCTTCTTTGTGTTGTTACTCTTAATCGGATTTGATAGGTTTTTGGGTGTTCCTATTGGGTTTTCTTCAAATACTGGTGTTTCTGGCTCAGTCGACTTTTTGATACTTGGTGTATTCGGTTCACTATTTGTTTGGTAGATATTTTCCTCTGTATCTTGCAAGTCTTCCAATGAGTGAGAACTTCCGTCTACAAAAGTTTATTGCCTTTAATGTTCCTTCTAGTATTAGAATTCTGTCGGGCAAGTTTAAGATTTTTTTAGATTTTAGATTATTTTTAGATTATTTTAGATTATTTTAATATTTTTTGCGCTTTGTTTTTGGGTATATATGAACCAGTACATGTATTTGAAATACTAAGACAGCATCTCGCCGCTAGTGTTCAAAAATTAACCCTCCGTTGGTCGCTATCGGTCTCACACACCGACGACAGAATTATTCATTCTGGATTTACAAATAACTGTTATTTTTCTATCGCCACTTTCTGTACCTCTCCCTATCAACCAAACTTGTGTTAGTGTACATTCTTACCTTCCTTGGTACAGTTGTGTGAGTTTTATAGTTATTTTCGGTGCCAGACTCCGTAGCGACTAACGGTGTAGCTATTACTTATTGCAGAACTTGCAGAACAGGTAAATATTTATCACCTTATTTTTGCATTTTATTGATAAGTTTTTGTCAATTCTTATTTATAGATATCCTTTGATGCCGAACAACTTGGATTCCAACGCTTGTTGGAATTAAAGACAATGGATCCTACCGACGATGAAAATTATTTTGACGATGAGGGAAGTGAAAGCGAAATCGATCAAATTGAGGAACGTGATGGTGGAAGTGAATCGGAACAAGATGTGACAGATGAGGAAGAAGAAAGTGGAAGTAATACCTTAGCGTTTATTGGAAAATATAGAGTTACTAGATGGAAAAAGGCTATTCCACCGTGAAATGTTAGAACAAGACAAGAAAATTACATAGTACGTAATAAAAACTAATGTTTGTATTTTGAGAACGATATACGAAGTGGAAATTAAAACGTCAATAAACTTACTTTAACCTTTAATTGTGGCTTATTCCCATTGAAACAGTAACTACTTGAAAATTCAACATGAAAATAGCTTGAGAACAATATTCACAATATAGTGTTATATTAGTGTTTTTCATTTTGTATGTTTTTTTTTTTTTTTCAATAAAATATTTTCAAAAATATTTTTCAGTTATTCCTATACACAATATAAAATATTTGTATGAATTTTATATTAAAAACTATTTTTTTTTAATTGTCGGTCTCTGACACCGTAGCGACTCTTGATGCTGTTTTTCCTAGCGACTAACGGAGGGTTAAGTATTAAGAGGCTACATCAGCGCGTCATCAATATTAATTCGAGAGATGGTGGCCGCACCGTCATTCAAAAGTTCTGCGAATCTTTGGCAAAAGTGTGTCGGCAGTACGTGACATTATCAAAGACGAAGGTACAATATTGTGATAATTAAAGTTCGGATCGGATTTAAAAGCATAAAGAAACGCACAAAAAGCATAAAGATTTTATGAAAATATTTTATTATTTATTTATTATATAAAAAAGCATAAACATAAGCATATAAATTTTAACAAACATTTTTTACAAAATTAGTATAAAACATCTTTAAGAATTAGTAAGTACCTATCATAAATTTAATAATAATATACAGTGTGTTTCAACGAAAATTTAGCCCTTCCAGAAATCGCTGAAGATAATTTTTGCTCATTTATTGGTTGAACATAAGTAATAACAAAAAACATAAAATTAATAATACAGTATATTTTCAAAGCCCCTTCGTACATTTGCAAATACCTCCGGTCTGAATAATCGGCATTCTGTCACAATTCTTTGTCGGAACTCGGCAAGATCTACAGACGGAGTGGCATATATTTTTGATATTAGGTGAAAGGCAAAGGATCCAGTGATCTGGCCGACTATTCTATTGGACCCCTTCTGCCAATCCAAAACCCTGGAAAACGTTGATTCAAAAATTGTCCTACGCGAGTTATGGAAGCCGGCCCTGTTCCAGTCATTCACTTAAGAATGATCTAGGATTTGTGTTTTAATGAACTTTGCAATAAGATTAGTTTACATTTTTTATACTTACTTAGCTATCATTTTTACCATTCCGTTTTTAATTAGATATATTTCAGTCTGTTTATAAACTTGAAAGCAATTATATATAATTATAACTTTATATAATATAAGATAATTATAACTTTATATAAAAATTGTCCGATCTTTTTTCGTATTTTGTCATCAATTAATAAAGTATTTATTTTTAAAAAAATAGTTTTGCCTAAGGGAAAACTATAAGTGGCGCAGTTAGTACAGATTTTCGGGAAAATCCATCGCGGAAAGTTCTTTGGGTTTCAACCCTTCGCGAAAATCGAGAACCAATATCCCAGTTTTGCCAGTGAACTCCATCGAGGAAGACAGTGTGCAGTACGGATGTGGTAAGTAATTTTTGTTTATGTCAGACTCCTCTTCTGAAAACGAATCCTTCAGCTAAATCGATCCTAACGAAGAGTTAGGCTTAATTAATAATTTTTGTAAATTAGAATTAAAAGATAAAATGGCAACACCTGTTCTAGATATGAAAACTTTCTCAATTCCAAATTCCAATTCCTATTCCAAATTTTGATGGAAATATTAATAAACTTCACAGATTTGTAAATGCAACTGAATCCATTTTAAATCATTATTTTGATAGGAATAATCTAGCCAGTTTTCAAAATTTTTTATTGTTAAATGGTATTCTTAATAAATTAGAAGGCAAAGCAGAAGAAATAGTAGCCATAAACGGCGCTAAAACTTGGCCAGATATAAAAAATACTTTGATTCAGAATTTTGGTGATCATCGTGATGAAAATTGCTTGAATCAAGATTTAGTAAATATGAAACAGAAACCTAATGAATCTCCATATTCTTTTCATGAAAGACTTAACTTTATTAAATGCTCGTTGTAATTATATTGATTTACACTATATTAATCAGGAACGTGAATCTAAAAGAGCTTTCTTTACGAAGCAGGCCTTAAAATCATTTTTAGCTGGTCTTAGGGAGCCTTTAGGGCCCATTATTCGTGCAATGCGACCTGTTTGGTTAGAGCAAGCGATTCAGTTTATTAGAGAGGAGGATAATATTAAGTACTATCAGAAAAATCAAACTTTTAATCATAATAATTCTAATAATAATTTTATTCGAAAACCAACTAATCCAAATGTCGATCATTTTCGATCAATTCGACAGTCAAATATACAATATTCTCAGCCAAGAATGAGCCAACCTTCTACATCTAACTTTCAACCAGATATAACTCAGACAGTTGACTACCGATCTCAATTTCCCAGAGGTCCTGTACAACTTCCAAGACACCCAAATCCACCCCAAACCAAATATTTTACAAATTCTCAAGTTTTCGGTAAACCAAAAAATGTTTGGAAGCGCAATCCAAATAATAATCAGACTAAACCTACTCCTATGAGTATTTCTACACGAAATACAGCACCACACTTCCGACAAAATTATAATCATTTTAAAAGCACAGGCCAAAATCCAAATTTCTATCATGAAGAGTTAATTTAACACAGAGGTAATACCTGAGGAAGAAGATAATAAAAATTTTTATAATTCAGATGAATATTTTGACAACTATCAATATGTAAATGATGATGATTCTCAAAATTTTCACGAAACCGACCTGACCAACGAAACCCCTTGATCGAACTCAACATTTCGTCTGATAAAAAAGAATTACCCTATCTCAAAATTTATAATCCACCCAATATTTTATTGATTGATACTGGAGCGACGAAGTCCTTTTTAAAGCCTGAAATTGCCCAAAAATTCTATAAAAATAAAATATTTAGGGAACCTTTCACTGTATCGGCAGCATTTCAAACATCAACTCAACAAAATTGTGCAATGATCCCCATATTTGATGAATTTAATAAATCTGGTGATTTTAAATTCCACCTTTTCGCTTTCCATGATATCTTTGATGGCCTTTTAGGCATAGATACCTTAAAAATGTTACAAGCCCATTTAGATCTTACAAATTCTAAATTAATCACACCTGAGACAACTTTGCCAATACATTATTTGGAAAGTAATCCAGCTATTTTTAAAAGGAAAATCGATCCCCATAGTCGTCAGAAATCCGGCGATATCTTAATTGCCAGACAATTCATAAAAAATTGCGAAATCCATTCTATACTTTCTGAAGCTCAAAATGGCAATACTATAGTTGAAATACGTAATAATACTGATGACGAAATTATTTTCTCTCTTTCTGAACCTGTCCAAACTGTACCCTTTGAATATAATTCTTTCGACCTATTTTATGCCGACATTATACCAGACGAAAATACCGACAAAGTAGATATTGACAAGCTTATTCGAACTGGCCATCTCAATTCCGAAGAGAAGGCACAAATTATAAAACTGTGTAGAAAATATTCTACAATATTTCATAGAGAAGGTGGACCACTTACTTTTACTAACCAAATGAAACATTCCATAAAAACTACTGACGAAATGCCCATTTATTCTAAGTCATACCGTTATCCATTTGTATATAAAACAGAAGTACAGAGACAAATACAATCCATGTTGGACCAAGGAATTATTAGGCCGAGCAATTCGCCTTGGTCGTCGAATATTTGGATAGTACCAAAAAAAGCGGACGCTTCCGGTAAAAAGAAATTCAGAATCGTAGTGGACTACCGCAAGCTCAACGAAAAAACGATAGACGACCCCATCCCATCCCGAATATTACCGATGTATTGGATAAATTAGGCAAGTGTAACTACTTTACAACTTTAGATTTCATCATCATCATCATTTGGCTCTACAAATCTAGGTGAGTCTTGGCCGCGTTTACTATTTTACTAGATTTAGCTAGTGGTTTCTACCAAATCAAAATAAAACCTGAAGATAACCAGAAAACAGCTTTTACTGTAGAGAACGGACACTATGAGTATGTTCGAATGCCAATGGGATTAAAGAATAGCCCAGCAACTTTTCAGAGAGTAATTGACGACATTATGAGAGGATTATAAAATGAGATATGTTTAGTTTATTTAGACATCATAGTATTTTCTACGTCGTTGCAAGAACACATTGTGAATTTGGATAAGGTATTCAAAAGACTAAAAGAGACAAATTTTAAAATTCAATTGGATAAATGTGAGTTCCTAAAAAAGGAAGTTACTTATTTAGGACACATTGTGACACCTGAAGGTATTAAGCCAAACCCCGATAAGATCGCAGTTATCAATAAATCCCATTACCAAAAACAGCTAAAGAAATAAAATATTTTCTTGGATTACTTGGATTCTACAGAAGATATATAAAAGACATAAAAGATTTTGCTCGAGTGACAAAACCATTAACATCTTGTCTAAAAAAGGGTGCGAAAATTGAACACACACCACAGTTCATAAAATGTTTTGAAGATTGCAAAAAATTGCTTACCAACGAACCAATCTTACAGTACCTGGATTTTACGAAGAAATTTATTCTGTCAACTGATGCAAGTAGTTTCGCTATTGGAGCAGTTTTAGCCCAAAATACAGGCGGGCAAGAAAAACCTGTTGCGTACGCATCCAGAACGTTAAATGAATCCGAACAAAAGTATAGCACCATCGAGAGAGAACTATTAGCTATAGTATGGGCCACAAAATACTTCAGACCTTACCTCTATGGAGTTAAGTTTACAATAAAATGTGATCATAAACCACTTCGATACTTAATGTCTTTGAAGGAACCAAATTCTAGACTAGTTCGATGGCGATTAAAGCTAGAAGAATTTAATTACGAAATCGAATATATAAAAGGAAAGACAAACGGAAATGCCGACGCTCTATCTAGAGTTGAAATAAATACTCATGAATTTATAAATAACATGGAAAATCTTAATAACGACCAAAATATAGACAATGAGTCAGTACTTGCGAATGCAGGCGATTTGCAAACAATAGATGAAGAAAATCAATAAAATGAGAACACAAAAGAAATATTTGACATAAATTTTAACCAAATTGTAATTAATAATTATATCCAAAATCACGGAGAAGCTACTGCAAAAATTTATAGATCTTTAAACGAAAAGCTAATATCTCAAAAGGAATCTACAATAGAACAGCACAACACAGACAGACATGAACCGTTAGACTATTTACCCGCCACTGGTGTATACAAGAAAAACACAACATTAACCAGAAATAAAATTAATCCAAAGTTTTACAAAGAAAAAGCTATATCGGACGAATACATAAAAGTAAAGGTACATAGCAATAAATTATTACACAAACACAACCCTAAAAGACCAAAAACTAACCGAGCAACCTTGTTACAGGACGCTACTAATCCTATCGACCCTGGCCCTTCCTCTAGTAAGGACACAGGAAGTTCAAATAACTAACCTCCAAAATAATCCCTGAATCCTTCCGTATAAGTTAGGAACAGCAAAGGTAAAATCCCAAATACATACATTTTTTCATTACTATGATCTTTCCCCTATAGGTAACGAAATAGAATCTATAAGATATGCATATGATAATGTAACCCTTGCAATTCAAGATGGCCTTGGTCATCCTTTTTTTCAAGAACTTTATAACTTTGACCATGCTCTACTCTTACAACTTAAATCTGCTGAACAAAAATTTAATTCTTTATTGCCACCTTTTAGATCAAAAAGAGGTCTTATAGACGGTTTAGGATCTATAATTAAAAGTATCTCTGGTAATCTTGATTCCAGTGACGCCTTGTTTTATGACCAAGCCATCTCTGATCTCCAATATAATAATCAAATACTAGTTAAAAAAGTAAATCAACAAATTTCTCTGACCAAGGATATAATAGCAAATTTTAATGAAACAGTAACTCTTATAAAGAACAATCAAGAAACTATTTTTATGGGTATAGATAAGATACGCACATCTTTAAATAAATTTATGTTTGATTTCAATGACTATTTGAAAACTAGAAATATATTAGATCAGTTAAACTTAAGCTTAAACATTATTTTACAACTTTTAGATGACAGAAAATGCCGTTACTTTTGCTCGACTTGGAATTTTACATAATAGCATTATTGATAAAAATGAGGTAAATTCTTTCATAGAGATCATTTTAAAATACCATACAAAAATGAAGTTCTTTTTCAAAATTTTAATGATACTTAAAACTTAAAAACAGAAGCCTATTACTCTGAGACAAAAATTGTTTTCGCTGTTCACTTTCCTATTGTTTACCCAGAAATATTCTCCTATTATCATCTTTATTCAATTCCTACGTCAAATCACAGTACCATTGTACCTCGAAATACCTTTCTGACTATGAATGAAAATTATTACCAATATCACTCACTGCCCTGTCTGGACCTGAAGCCCAATTTCTATTGTACTGATGGCGATTTCTTTGCTGGAGTAGAGAAAGAAGATTGTGTCTTTCAATTATTGCAACTGAAGATCAGCTCCACAACTTGCCGCAGAGCTCCCGTCCGAATATCTGAGAATGTAATACAACAAATTGATGATTCACATTACATTGCCATCTTCGTAAACCAAACTAAAATCGAGACGATATGTCAGAAAACCGATTTTACCACATTAAAAGGAAATTTTCTAGTTTCCATTCCTTACCAATGTCAGTTCAAAGTAGATAAGAAAACGTTTATAAATAAGAAGACAGTTGTTCAAGGCCAACCACTTCTCTTACCTGAGTTAAGAGTTTCCAATGCTCAAGAAGAAGAAGTCCCAGAAATTGTTCTAAAGGATATCCCTCTCGACAAAATTCACACAATCCAAAGGAATCAAAATCAAATTCAACCTGTGGTACTCCAGCATCTAAAGAAACGTTCCACAAACCATTGGACTATCATAATATATATATATATATATATATATATATATATATATATATATATATATATATATATATATATATATATATATATACAGTGGAACCTCGATTATCCGTCAGGGCACCGGACTAAGGGTATGACGGATAATCGAAAAGACGGTTAACAGAACATAAAAAAATTCATAGTATAACTCTCAAATTTTATTTGTATGTTTTATTCGACAATATAAGAGGGATTTATTTTGCAACGGCTGAATTTCTTAATCGACGTAAAATCATTAAATCTACCTTATTTGCTTCTTCTTGCCGAGAATACCACTTGATGAATTGTATGTGCGATGCAGTTCCTCTAGCTTCTTTACGCAAATCTTTGTGAGTTGTAATAGCATCATCAACATCGCTACTATCAAAGTCGACTTCTGAATCAGTTTGGTCCGCCTCTGTTGCCATTTCAACGATTTTATCGTCTGACAGCAATCGATAGCCGTTTGCGTCCTCATCACAAATTAACCATTCTTTTATGTCATCTTTAGGCAACGAAAACAAAACAGTAGATTCAGCCATAACTTCATTTAAGGGGAGCAGTTGATTCAAGCCATAATTTATTCCAGGCTCTTTTCAGTGTTACTTTCGAAACCTCAGCCCAAGCATCCACAGCATTGTCGACTGCGTGTTTTAAATTGTATGCTTTTCAGCATTCTGGCAAAGGATATTACTCTTCCATAACTAGGTTTTGAATACATTTTTTCCTGTATCTGTTTTGAATGGGTTAATGACCGAATGATCCATTATTTGTATCAATGATGAATTCGCATTCAGAAAAGAGTACGTGATATTTTTATCGTCACTCCGTAGCATACCGGCTTTAGGATGGGCAGGTGCATTGTCCAAAATGAGAATCGCCTTTGGTGGAAATTTTTTTACAAACAAAATTAATTGATGACTAAATTTTTTACTTATGTTTTCAATAAACTTATGCATGGACCCTGACGGTTAACAGAGGTGACGGTTAATAGAGAGACGGATAATCGAGGTTCCACTGTATATATATATATATATATATATATATATATATATATATATATATACAGTGTAGGAAAAATTTTATGGTCGGTATGGTAAAATTTAACAGGATATCTAACGCAGATATAAAATCATATTTTCAGCGAATAGACAAAGATAACAATCATATTTCCCCTTGGTCTCCCCTCCTCAAATATTTTTAACACCTATTGGCCATTAGTGAGACGAATAGTTCCGATCAGAGATATTTTACATATTCTCTGGTTCCGATCCTAATATACCTAAAAAACTAGAGGTGGGTCCTCCCGTTTTTTAAATTTTTATCGGAACCGTTTTTCGTAAACTGTAACTAGTTGATTGAAATTAGCGAGTACACAAACATATTGGCTATTATCGTTTATGTGTATAAGTATTGAAGTGAAAGAACCTAACGAAGGATATATTTATTATAACTTGAAAAATAAATTAAACAATACAAATAGTACTTACATTTACATTAAATCGTACTTACATTTACATTACACGTTATTATTAAATCGCGAATCGTCTAAATTGACATTTAAAAACAAGTTTTTCTACTTTTCTTGTTAACCGTGTTCTTCTTTTATTTAAAATTAAACCAGATTTTAAACATGTGTTCACAAGGAAAAGATTTTGTTACAATTCTACAATATTTTATGAATATAGTGGCTAAGTTAGGATATACATGGCGATGGTTTTTCCACCACGGTAATGGACAGTTCCAATCTCCGTTCGAAATTTATTGTGGGTAATATATTATCAGACAAATACATGTCGACTTCTTGTATATCTCTCGATACAGTTGTATGTTTAGATGAGTCATGTCCAATTAATTCATCAAAAATACACAATGGACTTAAGTCATCTTCATCAGTTTCTTTTTCTTGACTAAACTTATTGATTTACTAAACTTATGCAAAGACTCGTTTCATCCGTTTTCTATAGGTGAAGAACCAGCTTTTAAAAAGTTTGCAGGGTGGATTCCTGGATATAAACCGCCAACAAGAAAAACTGTTAGATTCATTACTTCAGGAATGTTATGTCAAAACTGATTTGATAATAGATAAAATAAAAAGTCCTTTTTTCGACAATTCTGCAAAAAACATTAAAAAAAAGTACCTTATCTTCAGAAAGGCTTTTAAAGTATTAATTACAACATAACAAAGTTCCCAAACGGCCAATCCAAGACGTGGAAACTAGGTAGAACTTCACCTATTACAGGTTAAAAAGAATGACTGAGTTAGAAGAGGCAATCCGTTTCACTTCTTCTTCTTTAAGTTCCATCTTCTATCGAAGGTTGGAAATCATCATGGCTATGCCGACTCTGTTGACTGCCGCTCTAAAAAGGTCTGCACTACTGCATTCAAACCATTCTCTTAAGTTCTTAAGTCAGGATATTCTTCGTCTTCCCACATTTCGCTTTTCTCGGATTTTGCCCTGCATAATAAGTTGTAATAATGCGTATTTACAAGTTTTCGTCTTTTAATAGTTAATATTATTTCTGCCCCATTTCCTATCCTTCTAGTTACTTCAATGTTTGACATTTTTTGAATCCATGATATTCGTAGGATTCTTCTGTAACACCAAAATTCAAAGGCGGCCAACTTATTCAGATGAACTTGTTTTAGTGTCCAAGCTTTCAGACCATAAAGAAGAGTAGAGAACACGTAACATCGAAGCATTCTCAAACGTAGTTCTAACCTTATATCCCGACAACAAAGAAACTTTTTAAGTTTAATAAATGATGTACGTGCTATTTCAATACGTGTCTTAATTTCTTTGGTTTGGTCTACATCTGATATTATCCCTGTTCCTAAGTATTTATAGTTATTAACACTCTTAATTGCAGTATCTTCAATAGTCAATTGGATATTTGTGCAGATTTAGTCATGATCATGCATTTAGTTTTCTTTAAATTTATCTTCAGTCCGTACTCATGACAGCGTTCATTAAGGCGTTGCATTAGGTTCTGTAAATCATTGTTGTTATCCGTAATTATTACTGTATCGTCTGCAAAACGTAAGTTATTCAAAACTTCTCCATTGATAGATATACCTTCTATTGAGTCTGAGAGCGCTTCTTAAAATACCGATCACTGTAGACATTGAAAAGTAGTGGGGACAGCACGCAACCCTGGCGGACTCCTCTCTGTATTTTGATATTTTCGGTGTACTGGCGTGTATTTCCGTTCCACATCGGTATTAAATAATACACACTTAGACTTAGACCAAATCTAAATAAAAAACACTGGATTATTTGTTCTCAGCTTTCCCAAATTTTACGGCCGTTTAAAGAAATAACAAGTACAATGAGTGACCAAAAATACTTGAAGGATAGTTCAGTGATTGTTATGGTAGATAGAACAGAGTGGCATTGTCATTATGTACATTTATGGATTCACCATTTAAAGTGCAGGGTTTTTCTGATAAAAATGAAGATAAAAAAATAAAAGAAAAAGTTAAGAAGCTGGTTACTTCTATAATTAACGAACAAGAAGATTGTACTATTGAAAATCAACCAGTACAAGAAAAAGAAACCAATAAAGATGACTTAAATCCATGGTGTATATTTGATCAATTAATTGGAGATGGCTCATCTACACGTACACCTGTATCGAGAGTCCATTACAACGGTGGAAAAACCATCGCCATGTATATCCTAACTTAACCCTTATATTCATACAGTATTGTAAATGTGAACACATGTTCAAAATCTGGTTTAATTTGAAATAAAAAAAGAAGACGGTTAATAAGAAGTAGGTATAGTAGAAAAACTTATGTTTTTTAATGTCAATTTAGACTATTCGCGATTTAATAATAACGTGTAATGTAAATGTAAGTACGATTTACTATTTGTATTGTTTAGTTTATTTTTCAAGTTATAATAAATATATCATTAGTTTCTTTCACTTCAATAAATATACACATAAACGATAATAGCCATTATGTTTGTTTATGTAGGTACTCTCTTACTTGAAACTACTTTTAAACAATCATAGTTACTTGTTTACAAAAATTTAAATTTTTAAATTAATTTATTTTTTTTGGAATCCTGAGAAAACTAACAAATATTTTTGAAAAATTTAAATGCAGAATAAAAGATTACATTATTACCGAGGGCCGAAAGTCCCTTAGAATAAACAAAAAGTTTTTTGAATGAGATATTTGAAATTAAAAATCACACTAATTTTTTTTTCGCCCTTATAACTTATTAAAATAAACATTATAGAAGTTTTCAGGGACTTTTGGCCCTCGGTAATAATGTATTGGTTCATTCTGCGTTTAAATTTTTCAAGAATATTTATTAGTTTTATCAGGATTCGAAAAAAATGAATGCATTTAAAAAATATTAATCCGAAATTTTATGCCTACGCTATTAACGTTAAAATTACCACGACCCACCTCTACTACCCGTTACTCGGTGTTCTGACCAGACGGACGACGTTGCCAAATAAATTATTGTGTATGAATATTTTTTAATGTGGTGTTATTGTATGCAGTTTATTATTTCATATTGGGAATAAGGCACAATGTGACTTTAAAATAAGCTTATTTTGATGTTTAGATTTTTAATTCGGAAATCGTACTTAAAATACGAAACATTAATAAATTTTATTTATATAAAACGATTTCCAAAGTGGAAATCAAAATGTTATATTACACTTATTGTAAAGTAAACTTGTGGCATATTCCCAATAAAAAAAACAGTAAGCTGCCATTTAAATCAATTTCGCCCAAATTGGATTATCTTAGAACATTGTTCAAATGCAAAAAAAAAACAACAGGTCAAATAAATCCAATAAGTTTGGCAACGTTGAACTTCCCCTTTCCATGCATGCATGTTTGGCGATATAAAGGGCGGACCTAATATACCTCTCTCTTTCTAAACAGCTGTTTCTCACTCCATCTCACGTAAGGTCCATACCGACCATAAAATTTTTCCTACACTGTATATATATACATATTAATAATAATTACTGTCATCTTTATAGCCATTCATTATATTAAGAGGTTAAGAACAAAAGAAAATCCACATCCAACGTACAATGAACCATCTATGGAAGAAGCTGACCCCACAGTTCCGGTACCAAATCCAAGGGCATTTTTCACTCCATGAAAGGGAGGATTTATGGAAGCCGGCCCTGTTCCAGTCATTCACCTAAAAATGATGATCTAGGATTTGTGTTTTAATGAACTTTGCAATAAGATTAGTTTACATTTTTGATATTTACTTAGCTATCATTTTTACCATTGCGTTTTTAATTAGATCGTTGATTGAATAATCCAAATAGATCTGCAGCCGTACACAAATTAAACGTAGCAACTATTCTGTTCTCAAAAACCGTGTCGCCATCTATGTTCGAGAGAGAAAACTACACTACGGTTCAACATAAAAGATTTCTTCTCTTCATATTACCTCCCCTTAATTCTCAACGTAAATATTGCTTCCCCACTTTAATTCCTAAATACAATCATACATTCAAACTGTGCATTTTGAAATTTGTATAACATTGTTCTGTAACTTTTTTCTACGAACTTTTAGGTAGATAAAATGGTACATTTTATAGGAAGAGAAGTCAATTACCGTTACGGTTGTATTCTATTGTACGAGGTGGTACGACTATTTTTAAGCAATTTATGGTTTTTCAGTTTATACTTTTAAAGATTCTTGATATTTTTTATGATTACTTTTTAAAATTCGCATTAAACTTTTTTTTTGGTACCTTTGGGTATATACCTGACTCACAATTTTTTATTCAGCAATGTATATAATATATATATATATATATATATATATATATATATATATATATATATATATATATATATATATATATATATAGAGAGAGAGAGAGAGAGAGAGAGAGAGAGAGAGAGAGAGAAAAGAAATTTAATCTTTGCAGATAAGTTAAATAGTTAAATTTAAGAGTTTACTATATATATATATATATTATATATATATATATATATATATATATATATATATATATATATATATATATATATATATATATATATATATATATATATATATATATATATATATATATATATATATATATATATATATATATATATATATATATATATATATACCTATATATATATATATTATTATGTACTTGAAGGCACCAGAAAAAAAGTTATGAGAAATCTTCTTCTTACGGTGCCTATCCGTTCCGGATGTTGGCGATCAACATGGCTATCCTAACTTTGCTTGCTGCTATTCTGAATAGTCCGGTTGTCGATGTATTAAACCACTTTCTCAGGTTTTAAAGCCAAGATATTCTTCTTCTCCCTGGTCCTCTCTTTCCAAATACCTTGCCCTGAAGAATGAGTTGCAACAAGCCGTATCTCTGTTCATTCCTCATAACATGGCCAAGATATTCTAGTTTGCGCTCTTTGATGGTGTTAATAATCTCGCATTCCTTGCCTATTCTACGTAGGACCTTAACATTAGTCACACGATCCACCCATGAAATTCTTAAGATAGGTCTGTAACACATCTCGAATGCCTCGAGTTTTCTTAAGGAAGCTTCGGAAAGTGTCCAGGCCTCTACTCCGTATAATAAGGTAGAAAATACATAGCATCTAATGAGAGAGATTTTGGTAGCAAGTGGTAAATCGTGACTTCTGAAAAGAGACTTCATCATTATGAACGCTGATCTCGCTTTTCCTATGCGTTGTTTTATTTCACTGGAGTGATCCCATTAGCTGTTAATGTTGGTACCAAGGTATGAGTAGCTGTCCACTCTGTCAATTGGATGTTGGTTAACCAAAAGCTGTGTATTTAATATTTCGCGCTTACTGACTACCATGTACTTTGTTTTCTTCGTATTAAGATCAAGTCCGTGTTCTCTACTTATATGTGATATATGCAACATTATTCTTTGCAAACCGTCCAGACTATCTGCAAAAACTACTGCGTCGTCGGCATATCTAATGTTGTTTAGACGCATTCCGTTGACTAATACGCCTTCTTGTAGTTCTCCCAGCGCTTGCTCGAAGATATATTCAGAGTATATATTAAATAACACCGGGGACAGAATGCATCCTTGCCTCACTCCTCTATCTATGGAGACTGCCTCTGCCAATTGATCATCCACTTTAATATTGGCTGTTTGTAAGTTTATCATGTTTTACTCTATCAAATGCCTTTTTGTAGTCGATAAAACAAATATACACATCGCAGTTAACATCCCTGCATCTTTGCATACGCACTTGGACAGTGAATAGAACCTCTCGGGTGCCTAAGGAATCGCGGAATCCAAACTACGTCCATGATACTTGTTCTTCGCATTTTTTATATATTCTGCCGTGTATCACTTTCAAGAACGTTTTAAGTAAGTGGCTCATTACGCTAATTGTTCTGTAGTCTTCGCATGTCTTGGCATTTAATTTTTTTGGTATGGTCACGAAGGTCGACTTTAACCAGCTTTGGGGTATTTTTCCAGTTACGTATATGTTGTTGAATACAGTTGATATCCATTTTATTCCCTGTTCATCCATAAGTTTAAGGAATTCTGCACAAAACTTGTCAGGCACTACCGCTTTACCATATTTAGTTCTTTTAATAGCTGACGTGACTTCTTCAATGGTAATCGAGGGTCCTGTTTGGCATTCAGTGTCTTCAATGGTAGTCTGCCTTTCATCTGCAAAGGTTACTTCCACATAATTCTTCCAAGTGTCTAGTTTTTCTTCCACGGTTAACAGTTGTTTGCCTTGGTTATCTGCCAAACACCCAACTCTTCTAGGTTTGTATAAGCCTGCGGCTTCTTTAACTTTTTTGTGTATATTAAATGTATCGTGTTTATGTTGCAATTGCTGTATTTCCGAACACTGTTTTCTTAGATGTGTATCCTTAGCTATTCTAATAGCTTTTTTGATCTTTTTATCGATTCTTTTGTATAATGACATGTCTTGATCTTTGAACTTTCGCCTCTCTTCCATCATACCTAGAATCTTATTTGTCATCCACGATTTCTTCTTAATTTTTGGTGGTTTGAGAAATTTCTCTCGTATGTCTTTTGAAACTGTATGTAATTTTCTAGCTCCTGGTCCATTACATCCGATTGAATAACGGTATTTAAATTGTTTTTTATACTTATACCGCTTTACACTATGTTCTGTGTGTTGGTCTTTTAATAGCTTGATGTCCAATTTTGGATTGACACTACGTCTAACCCTCTTAAAGGTCGATTCAGACACATCAGGCCCGTCACAGTCTCGGCGCCGAACCGGTCCTGTTTGGTCACAGAACTATCAACTATCTGACAGCTGGCACACTGTTCGTCAACTGATGAATGTGAATGCCGCATGCCGGCGCCATATTTCTATTAAAGAATATTTTGTATGACGGATTGTTCGGTTCATCGCCAGGACTGTGACGAGACGTGACTGATGTGTCTAAATCGATCTTTAGCCTGAGCCTAATTTTGCCAATGAGTGGGTTATGGTCTAATTTGATATCAGCTCCTGGGTATGTCTTGACTGATGTTATGCTGTTCCGGAATCTTTTATTAATCATAATGTAATCTATTTGATTTCTCACTATGCGGCCTGGAGTATCTTGAGGTGATTTCCATGTGTATAATCTTCTGTGTGGGAGTTTGAAGTAAGTGTTAGTAATCACAAACTTTTCTTCTGCTACAAATTCACCCAGTCGGTCTCCTCGCTCATTTCTTTCTCCAAGTCCAAATTGTCCTATGAATTCTCCCGATTGTCCCCTACCAATTTTGGCATTTAGATCACCCATAATCAAAGTTAAATCCTTTCCGGGGAGGCGTTTTAAGGTGTTCGTTAGTTCATTATAAAATGCTTCACTTATCTCGTCCGGTTTGTCAGCTGTAGGGGCATATACCTGAATAATGTTAGATGTAATTGGGTAGGTATTAAGTTGAAGGAGGAGTATTCTTTCCGATATAGGTACAAAGTTTTTAACATGTCTGGCAGTTTCTTGATTTAAGATTATACCTACCCCATTTTCGTGTCTTCCATTAGGGTTACCTGAGTAATAGATATGATGATCTGTAGATGATATGTAATTGTCCTTCTCTGCCGGATCTTGGTATCCGAATTCCATGATCAGTAATATGGTTTCTATGATTTGTCGTAGCCATGTTAATTGTACTAGGGGTACTCTCCGAGTCTTTAATGCAGTAGTTCCTCGTTGCCTTCTGCATCTTTATGCCTTCGAGACCGATTTACCAATCTCAGGACAAAAAGGTGCCCTTCCACTTATCAGCTCATCCGCCCGAAGCCGTTGGCTTGAGAAATCTAAAAAATAATATCTAGTAAAAAATATCAAAAATCGTTAAAAGTATGTATACAACTTTAAAATACCATATCTTGCTTAAAAATAGTCGAACAATGTTTGCAAAATAATAAGGAAAATGGACCAAAAATGCTGTGAGTGGCGAACTTTGAAAAATCATATTTTGGAAACTATAAATCCTAAGGTCTTCTACCAGACGTCATTTTAAAGAGGATGGATGGACCTTTTTTTGTAAAGCAATGCCTATATGTATGTATCTACCTATATTCCCTGAAAAAAGTTATGAGACAAAAACAAAATTGCTTTCTTTTGTGTTTTTTTTTAAATATATTTTTATAAAAAAAAATATTTTTGACTTTAAAAAGTACCTAATATTTCGATAGTAAATTTAATTTGGAACAATTTTTCTGTAGATGTGTATGTACGAATGTATTCTTTGGCTAGGTGATTCGCAGAGGTGACGATAGCTGGAAGAGATTAATTGTTTCTGGAAACGCAGGATGATAACCAGCTAGATGGTCCGACCAAATTAAAAATTCAACTGGAAACGCTCTTAGAGCAGCTGAATATAGAAACAAATGGAAAATGAAAAACAAATGTACGAAAAGTGCATAGAACTTACCCTATGCACCCTAGTGCATAGCGGTTAATTCACATCTTTATCAAAAATGCTCCCATTTAAATGGTAGCACTCCGCGGTTTTTTCATGTTTAGGGGTCCATTGACCATATGAAACAATAAAACCCCTTGAATGTTGTAGTTCCTTTAGCTCTTTTATTTTGAACATAATCAATAGCCTATCTGTTGAGGTTTCTGAGTAGTTCTTCGTTGTTATGATATTATTAAAATAGCACATTTTACAGAACGTGTTTAACAGTATATACCACAAAATCAGTGCCTAATTAAAATTTAAATATACCTGTAAAAAAAATTCCATAACCTCTACTTTTTTTCGATATGCAGCGATATATTAGGATATTTCTAAAAATTGATACTTCACAAGAACGCGATTTTAATAATAGTGGCATGTTTTAGATTTTGTCCTTTTTTATTTTACATCGCACAATATGGCATATTAAAATTAACATAGATACGAATTACATTGTAAAAAAATAATTTTCGTTATTTTTGACAGAAGCTAAGTTTTAGTCCATTCATTCACGGTAAAATATTGCAAAACCTCCTTTGAACAAACCGCGTGGATTCAACGTGATACAACCAAAAAATTAAGCACTTTTCGGGGAAACCTTATTTCAACTTTTTCAAATTGTTTAAGCTTTATTTTTGCTTTTTAAACGATAACAAGAATTTCGGTTAAAAATAACATTGTTTTTTATAGTATTCTTGGTTAAAGTATTGTTATTAAATCATACTACGAGGTGATTTTGTAATGTTTTCTTATAAGTAAATACAGAATAAAGTAATACAATTAAGGAAAATGAACAAGTTTAACAAGTTTTTTAAAGAAATCTTCTATTTTCTTTTATGTTATCGTTTGACAACGATGTTTTACAGCTATATATCTCCATCGTTCCTTTGCAGAACGTCGTGAGTTTGCCTCATTTTATCGTTAGACGAAACGTAAAGCAATCTGAAAAGGACAAAACTTTATACAATGATAACAAAAATTAAGAACCTAGTCGTCTCCCTAACATATTAAGCCTACTGTATAAAATTCTCCTTAAAGCATTGAAAATCTCGTCGGCGGTCTCATGCTGCGTGTTGTCTGTTGGGTCGTCATCTTCGTCGTCTGATACGCTCAGGTTGTCTGGATGAGGAACCATATCAATGATGTCCTGGTCGATCAATTCACTTTCTAAATTATCGGCTGCTAACCACTCACGTATCTCTTCTTATTTAATTTCGTCACATCCCGGCAAATTTTTTATTAAAGATTTAATTTTTTCTGTCGTTTCTTTGCCATTTTCTTCTTCAGGATCGTCAATCAAAATCCTATCAAAAAGTTAGTTCCAGCATTTTTCCAAAGTTGAAGATTTGATCTTGGCCCAGAACTCAGCACACCGATAAACAACATGTTTCATTGTTGAACATTTGAGGATTTCAGGAACACTTTTGGATTCATTTGTCTCCTGTAATAACAGATGTCTTAAGAATGCTCCTTTATAATGTCTCTCGAATGTCTCTATTAGTCCCTGGTCTAACAGCTGAATTAAGCTCGTGACATTCGGTGGCAAAAATCTGAAAATTATCACTATTATATAGATTTTGAGTCAACAAGCAACAATGCTTTGATAGGAAGGTTTTTTTATTTTAAAAAGGATTTTACGCTTGGGACTAATTCATTTTCGAACCATTCTAAAAATATAGTGGTCAACATCCATGAGCTTTTTTGGCTTTTATAAAAAACTGGAAGTGCTTTTTCTCAAATATCTTTTAGAGCTCTTGGTTTTTTGATTTCCCAACACACATATGCATCAATCGGTGAGTGAAATTGATGGAATTTACATTTTGCGATAAAAATTTACATTTTATTGACGTAATTATTAAAACTGTCAGCGTTTCGGTCAAACGATGATTCGGTTAAAAACGTTTCGCTTAAGGGAGTTTTACTGTATATCTTAACTGTAAAAGTGTTGATTGTAGTTTTTGGTTTTTCAGAAAAAAAATACAATGTTTTTAAAAGTTTTTGTAAAGTATTTTCATTCATTAATTTTTAATAAACGAAAATTTCTCCACCCAGGTGAGATTCGAAATATAATAAAAATTTGGCTTGGGTAGATATTATTTTATTTTATTTTTATCATTCGAAACGAAAAAATGTCTTTTGTAATTTTTCTCTGAAGTTGATCGTTTTCGAGTTTTAAATAATTTAAAACTAAAGAGAAAAAACGAAAAATTTCGATTTTCAAGGCTCAAAACACAAGCAAAAATATTAATTTTGTAATCATCAAGTACAAACTTGCGAAATTTCTTGTATTAAGTCCCGATAAGAATGTTTGCCATATTATGCATGTTTTGAATTTTTGCAAATATTTTTTAATTGTTAATGAGGAAGGTTCTTTGTGGGAAGACAGGCGATCGGGCTGGGCTACATTAATAATTAAAAAACAATTATTTAAAATGAAAGTCCAAAATACTTATCAAGACCTGATAAAATAATGTTGAGCTTGAACTTAGGTACTTCATAATTTCAAAACTGAAGTGAAACTTAATGATTCTAAGCCTTGAAGATCATCATCTCTCGTTATTTTTTGTTTTAAATTGTTTATAACTTGAAAACAATCAGCTTAAGAACAAAAATTAAAAAAGCACTTTTTTGTTTTGAATGAATCTAAAATAATATCTGTCCGCAAAATTTTCTTTATAAAATAAGTTATTATTAAATTATTAATTAATTATAATCACAACAAAATTAGATCGGGCACCCCTTGATTTTATAATTATTAACATTCTAAAATAATTTTCATTGCAGTCGATCTTTATCGTATCTGTATACAAAATATAATATCGACAAAATAAATTCAAACGTTGGCGAAGTGCTAAATGCTTCACAGACATATTTCTTAGAAATCAGAGATAACGCTGGGGTGATGTCCAGTTCTCTGACTCGCTACACTTCGTAAGTACTGCCATAAATTGGTTGTGGAAGGGCACGATAGGGGAGGTAACGGCACCTCTTTTTACGATCATTCTCGTATGAGCGCAAATTCGTAACTAGTTGTTTCCCGTAATATCCACTAGAGTCGCTGATTCTTGATGAAATTTTAATTTTTTGGGTTGCACGTTTCTCTCCATAAGCGTTGCGGATCTATTTGGATTATTCAATCAACGATTAGATATATTTTTAGTGACGGGAATTTTGGGTCATCTTTGGGATTCGGGTCACCGGTTCTGGTTCACTTAAGAGAACCGGATCACTTTGTCGGGTCACGGGTCAGTCGGGTTAGTCGGGTCAGTACACATCATTATACAAACCAAATCTATAATTTTAGCGGTAGGCGGTGGGTGGATAATCAGGTGTAAGAGCATTATGTTATCATGTAGTTGTTATTCAATCTTACAAGTAAATGTTATGGGAACCAAAAATTTACTTTGATCTATTAACTTTTACCTAATTAAACTTAAAACTCATTTTTAATTTTTTTAAGCTAATTATATATCATCAACTAAACGTTTCTTTAAGCGTGCTAGTTTAAGCATACCTATCTAAGTCTCTTTAATGTACAAGTTAAAAAGATCTTGTAGGTCTTTTACTAAAATTATTTATTATGCGAGCAATAATACGCCATGCCATAAAATATTTCGGGGAATACCATAAATGTTACTTTCTCGGAACATATACCATTGTGACCAAAAATACAAGAAATACAAAAAAATATAATAACCAAAATAATTACGTGGAAAGCCAACAAATATATACATATTTTTTGCCTTTCGGTAAACTCAGCCATTTATTTTATATAGATTTTAATTAGTATTTTACACCTTATGATTATCAGTAAACAGTTCACGATTCAAGTTCCTTTCAAACGAGTAAGACCGCAAAATATCTGAAAAGATTCAGTTCTGTTTATAAGAGCTTGGGATTCAGTGTTCAACTGACTCACTGATTCCTCGCTTTCGCTTAGAACTACATCATTCTGCGCGTCGTATGTGTTTGTTACTCACCCGTGATCCGTTAGATTTAATTTTGAGATTCGGGTCAGTTGGATCTTTCTGAAGATTCGGCTCATTGAATCGGGTCAGTTCTGATTTGCACATCACTATATATTTTAGTCTGTTTATAAACTTGAAACAAGGAACATTGTAACTTGATATAAAAACTTTAAAAGTAGTTTTGCCTAAGGGAAAACTATAAGTCGCGTATAATATAATGTGGGGATGCCTTATCCTGTTAGAAAGTCATTTTATCGTTTAAAAAATTATCAGGTTCCAATGTGACAGTAAGCAGCGGATCAATAACGTCTTCTAACAAATTTAAATAAGTTCTTCCGTTGAGATTTCCTTAAAAAAATAATAGTCCAATAACGTGATTCTCTAAAATTCCAACCCATACATTTAGTTTCTCAGGTGTTTGTGTATGTGTATCAATGAATAAATGAGGATTCCTCATCATCAACTAGCCTCTAACGTCCACTGCTGAACATAGGCCTCTCGCATGCTTTTCCACTTAGTCCGATTTTGCGCCATCTGAATCCAATTTTGTAGTCACTCTTTTTATGTCATCTGTCCATCTCGTTGGGGGGTCGACCTCTATTTCTGTAAGCTTGTATTCGGGGTCTCCATTCCAAAATTCTTTTTGTCCACCGGTCATCAACTGATCTTACTACAAAATCTGCCCAGTTCCACTTTAGTGTTGTTATCCTTTCAATAACGTCTGCTACTCCTGATCTTTTGCGTATAGTAGCATTGGGTATTCTATCACGTAGATAAATCCCTAACAATTCTCTTCATTGCTCTTTGCGCAACTTGTAGTTTACTCTCTGTTTTTCTTGTGAGCGTTAGGGTTTCTGCGCCGTAGGTCTTCACTGACAAAATACATTGATTAAATACTTTTCTTTTCAGACACATTGGAATCTTTGACCTAAAAATATCCTTCATCCTTCCAAATGCAGCCCAAGAGAGGTTTATTCTTCTTTTCAGCTCGATTGTTTGGTTGTCTCGACTTATTCTGATCTCATCTCCCAAGTATTTATAGGAGTCAACTGGCTGAATATCTTTGTCTTCTACTGAGATTAATTACTATTTAACTGGGAATAAGCCACAATTAAAGATAAAAATACGTTTATTGACGTTTCAATTTCCACTTCGGAAATCGTTCTCAAAATACAAACTGTTTGTATTTTGAGAACGATTTCCGAAGTGGAAATTGAAACGTCAATAAACATATTTTTATCTTTAATTGTGGCTTATTCCCAGTTAAATAGTAATTAATTTACAATGCCACAAGAAAATAGCTTCAGAACAATCTACTGAGATGTTTTTGTTGTGGACTAAATTTGTCATAAATTGTGTTTTTGAAAATTTATTTTAAGACCAACCCTTTTTGTGGACAGTATGGAGTTCTTGGAGCATTATCTGTGCCTAATCAAAGCTGTCTGCAATAAGAACGATATCATCTGCAAATTTAAGGTTATTTAAAAATTTTCCATCTACATTGATGCCCTTTTCGTTCCAATCTATTGTTTTATAAGCGTATTCTAGCAAAGTTGTAAATAATTTAGGAGGCATGTTGTCTTCTTACCAAACGCCTCTTTCAATAGGAAAAGACCCAGTATCTTCATTAAGTCTTACACAGGCTGTAGCATGTTGACAGATGTATCTGATGAGAGATATGTATCGGTGATCCATTCTACATTGTGTTAGAGCTTGGAGCATTTCACATTGATTGACCGTTGCTTTTTCAAAGTCGACAAAGACAAGTATCAGGAGTCTATTATATTCAATGGTTTTTTCAATCAACGACTTATGGTTTGCAAACGATCATTTGTTACTTATCCAGCTCTAAATCCTGCTTGCTCGCAAGGTTGATAGAAGTCTAGTTTTGATGTCAACCTATTAGTTATTATCTTCATAAACAACATATAAACGTGAGATAACAAGCTAGTAGGTCTCTAGTTCTTTAGTTCTGTTATATCTCCCTTTTTGTGCATGACTACTATAACAGCTTTATTCCACTGAGATGGTATAACCTCTTTTGAAAGGCATAAGTTATATAATTGTATCAATGCTTTCAATACTGTCTTTCCTTCTGCTTTAATTGCCTTAATAACGATTTGGTCATCACCAGCTGCTTTATTGTTTTTCATTCGATTTAATGACTTTGAGACTTCTTCGATTGTTATTTCTGGGATATCCTCTGAACCCACATTCTGGACTTTTCTCAACTTGGTGCCGTCTTTCTTACCCCTTTCTCTATTGGCGACGTGCAAGTACTTGGAGGGGATACGAGAAACGATCGTGCGCGAGTAGTGGAGAAATTTTGCATTTTTTACTGTACATTTCATAGATTATAGATTTCATAAATTCATATTGTCAATTGTCATATTTCTAATTCGTTTTGTTTATTTACACCTTCTGTCACTGAAGAAAATGGGATTTAGGAAATACTGTGTTATAAATTGTAAAAATACAACAAAAAATTGTCAATTTAAGTTTATTCGTTTCCAACTTCGAAGCACAAAGCTACTACAAAGAGAAAAGTGGATTTATATCATAAAAAAGCATAAGTAACATAACCTAAATTATGCATTATTCTTGCGCCCGATTTTAAAGTCAGTTTGAAATAAATAATAAATAAAAGTTCACTTTTAAGTGTAAATTTTAGTTTCATAACACTCACTTAGAGTTCATTTTAACCCAAAAATCAAGTTTAATGTTTGAATTTTATTTTTTTGAAGTTTACAAAATTGCATCAAGTTCAAGTTTTTCTGAAGATGCATTAAGATATATTCGCTGTCCAAAAGTTTACAGGAAAAGAATTAATTGTTCAAACCAATATGATGATATCATGGGCTTAACCTGCTAATTTATGCATTAGCATTATTTATGGTAATTTATTTTTCTTAATTCTTCCACTCCATATAATTCTTTCATCCTTTTTTGACATTTGCCACTACTAAAGCTTTTCCCTTTGACTCGTGCTTGGTTGAAAAGTTATTTGGTGATTTACTTTCTCAAATCCAGTTTTTATTATTGCATCCATATTAACAGTAATGCTGTAATTCAATAATATATTTATTTGTATTTACGCTACATCAACGTTTACCTTTTAATAACATACCGACATAACCTCAATCTTACTTTTTCTTCTTATTCTTTTTTGGGGCCACGTCCTTGACAGTTATCCGGTAACCTCGATCTAACATGAAAGAGCAGTAAATTTGGCTGATTTACGACACCAGGTGTCGCTGTTCCGAACTTGCACGGTCCCAATATAGTTCTGTGTAAAATTCTTCAAATACCTTAATTATCTTATCTTTATCTGTTACCACTTTTCCATTTCAATCTGCGAGCTTAATATTCTTCTTACCTAGAGCTTGACATCTCTTCAGCACCTTTAAACTTTTATTTTTCTCGACAACCGTTGTAATCTTTTTTGTGTTATATTGTCGTACGTCCTTTTAAGTGGTGGCAGGTAGCACTCTTCTACAATCCCAGTAGAAGACAGGCTGCTACAGGGATTAGTGACCCCGCCTTATGTTAGCTTCTGGTTCTCCCTCCTTCCTTGCCTGAGGGGGCCAGTCCTTCCGAGGAAGCTCCGTCAGCTACTACGGTTATATAAGAAATACCATTTTCTTCAATTTCCCCTAAACTTGTTGCTAGTCTTGCTTCTTCTTGACCAGCTTGCTGCATAACTTTGAAATTAGTAGATTTAATTAGTTTTGACATATTGTCGTGGTCATGACTGTATGTGTTTTCTGCTATACAAGGCATGTTGATGGCAGCAGATAATTCTTGTAAGGTGGAAAACCCATTTCCAGTTGACACAGTTCCCAGTGTAATTGCTGAGTTAATGTCCATGTCTTCAGATGTCACATTTTGAGGATTTTCAGAATATATCTGCTGTGTAACATTACACATTTTACATTTTAACGTAATGTCTATTATCCTTCGGCCACTTAGAATTGTTTCGTTACACTTTGTTTTAATGTAAATAATAGTAAAAGTCACAATACTAACTTTAAATTTATTGTAGAACAAGCTTTACTATCATCAACACTGTCGACAACGCTCACTATAGGATCAACTATCAAACAGTTTAGCCGTAAGAAATGAACTACAGATTGATGCATAGCATCAATTCTGACGCATAGCAAATAAAAAATATAAGTTCGAAAATATTGTCGCCAATGAATTTTTATTTGTCTGAAAAAATTGGCATTTGTACTTTAGTGAGGATTTCTGTATCTAAATACAGATTTATTACCAATTTCATTTTCATGGGAAAAAACTTTTCACACCTTTTATTTATGACAACAGTAGATTGCGTATACTTACACTTACATTATTAAAATTTGTGGTTTGAATTAATTTCGATTTCCGAATCGTTTTAGCACGGTTTTTACTGGACCTTTTCTTGGAAGATGTGACTTTAATTTTCGCTTGAGAAATTTTTCCCATTTTCAAAAATATTTATATTTCTAGAATAAAAGATCCTCCCAAGACTATATACTCGCATTAGAATTAGAAATATTTTTACGTAAAATAGACTTTTAAAACCCACAATTAATAATAATCTATTTTTTTTTTTTTAAATAGTCCGACAACTTAGTTCTGTTACCCAAATATAATAAATTAATTTTAAACAAACACTACTTCACTATGAATCAACACTCGAATTCTCAATATCTTGAAAATACCTGTAATACACTACTGCATGAACAGATATCGATACAGATAACAGAGCAGAATCGTGCTATCACCAAAGTATAGTGCTTTAAAAAGAATCTATCACTTACACAGAAAACAGACGTAGAAGTGCAAATGTGATAGCGGTGACTATTTCTCTATGTTGCCAACTCACTGAGTTAAGTTCGATTTCTTGTTACAGATAATTGATTTTAGTAATTCCAATGTAACACAAAATCTAGGCATGGGATAAAAAAGTTTTTGAAGAAAGTGTATTTTTTTGTTTTTCTTAATGGCGGTAAAGACTCGTTTTTGTAATATTTTATTTAGCTATAGAGTAATTTCCACATACTAACATATTTCTCAAATTGGGCTTCGTACCACTATTCTTTACTATATCACGTATATGTGTGCCAAATATCTCGTCAAAATATTTAAAACTAAAGCTGCAATCTTGGAACGAGTTTTCCGTCTTGATGGCGCGCTGATGTATCCTCTTAATAACAATTACCGGTTTTATCAGGACAATGATCCAAAACACACGTCATATCGGGTTCGTACTAGGTTGTTTTATAATTTCTGAAATGTCATTAAAACACAAGCCCAGTCACCAGATTTAAATGGTATTGAAAATTTGTAGTAAATATTACACCGGTTTTATCAGGACAATGATCCAAAACACACGTCATATCGGGTTCGTACTAGGTTGTTTTATAATTTCTGAAATGTTATTAAAACACAAGCCCAGTCACCAGATTTAAATGGTATTGAAAATTTGTAGTAAATATTACACTAATATCAAATAGAAATGAATTGAAACTAAAAAATAACTGAAGCTTGTGACACAATTTTCCCAGAGTACACTAGAAAGTTGGTCGAATCAACGCCCAGACGACTACAGGTTGTAATTGATAATGAAGGAGAATTTACAAAATATAAGTAATCATTTGCATCTTTTTAGCTTTGACATCAAAAGTATACATAAAATAACTAAATATTTATTGTTACTTAAGTATGGTATATTTGAAACCCAAAAAAAGCTAATAAATATTGAGCTACTGACACAAGCTAGTTTTATCGAGTAGCGACACATCATTTAAGCTGTGAGCCTCTGTATATATTATTTTTAACTGTAAAAATTCATAAGTAATTTTTTACGTTGAAATTTATTATTTGACATTTAAGATTAAGGTTATGAGGTTATTAAAAGGTATACATTGTATAAAATTAATTAAATTGCAGTATTACTATTAATATGGTTGCAATAATAAAAACTGGATTCCAGAAAATAAATTATAAAATATCTTTTCAACCAACAACCATATCCACTGTAAAATACAATTAATAATTGCATATCATATCAATATTTTGGAGCGACATTAACGCCCGATTTCATAATGACAACCTAAAGTTCACTTTAATTAATGTTCATTTTAGACTAAATCTGACTGTATCTTTTGTCAATCCAAATCGTTCAAAAAAACATACATCACATTGGTTTAAATAATTAATTCTTTTCTGTCAATTTTTTGGTCCCGTAATCCGAACTTGAAGAAATATTTGGCATTTTTTTAATTTGAAAAAAAATTGTAAACAAACTTGGACTAACATGATTATTATTTAAATTTACACTTAACTTTATATTATTGAAATTTACACTTAAAGTGAACTTTAATGTAGGTAATTTGGGTTACTTTACGTAGTGAACATAATTTGGGTTATTTTACGTAGTTCTGCTTTATTATGATATAAATCCTCTTTTCTCATTGCATTAATTTGTGCTTAGAAGTTGGAAACCAATAGATATTGAATTTACTATTTTTTTTTCTATTTTTACAATTTATAACACATTTGCAAAATCCCATTTTCTTCAATAACTGCTTATGAAATATGCTAATAAAGTTGCAAGATTTCACCGCTGCACGCTCACGATCGTTTCTCGTATCCCCTCCAAGTACTTGCACACAGCGAATATTATGTCTGGGAATGTTGATCTGTTTTATTATTGGCCTCTGCATAAGCTCTTCAATGGGGCTGACGGGAGTCTTTAAGTAACTTCCAATTGCTGTTTACAATGCATTACTGGATGTGAGTAATGTTATGTTCCGGGTCTGCGCAATGCATTTTGGTGATAGCTTTATAAAACTAGCTTGATTTATTATATGTTCAAATCGAGAACCATCGCACATTATGGCCAAATTTATAGCGTATGGTGGAATGACTAGCCGGAGGTTCGTTGTGCTCATTTTCAACCAACTGGCTTCCTTTATCATGTAATCTACTATATTGCCGGTGGTGTTGGGAGTTCTAACATATAATTCATTAAGATACAGTTGATACCAACTCTCCTTTGTTTAATTCTATACACCTTTCTTTTTTTTCATATGTCACTTCAAAATAGTGTAAATTATTATAATCTACTGCAAGTAGATTCCTTGGGACCAATAACGAGCGAACAACGCCACTTGCCTCGGAACAGCTGTGCCTCTCAATAGGTTGTATCTAGTGTTGTCAATTATTAGGAAATAGCCAATAATGACGATGTCTCCTTCTTCATTTTGTATAACCGTATCTATTATTGGCTGCCTTCTTATATTTACTCATTGTGGAACTTTGTAGCATTCAACATAATTGACTCTATTTGTCCGGGTTTTATAATATCTATAAGTGTCCATGATTGTAATGAAGGTTTTAATATTTTTTCGTATGTGTTCATAATAAAAATAAAAAATAAAAATAAAAACATTTATTGCCCTAATAATATATACATGTCAACTTAAAAAATTTTAGCCTTCTTTCTTCCTGATGTTCCGCTTTTGCACCATCTTCTTCTGGTTTGTTCTCCTTTCGGCATCCTGGACTTCTCTGGGTGGTTTCCTCGTCTTTTTCTGTAGGTACTTTTTATGGCATCGTACCTACTTCCCTGCTTGGCTGTTTTCCGGCAACCATCCGGCTAGACCCTGATCAGGTGGTCGATCAGTCTGTGGGTTTGTCTATGTATCCTCTGGATCCTGTTCTTCTCGAGAATATCCCTGGTCTTTTGGAGTCTTCTTGTAGCCTGGTGGAAGAAGTATCTTGTCCTGTTCTCAGCCACCTCCCTCAGTGGTGTGTACTGGAGCCTTTCTTTGATGGTTGCGTTCGTGATTCTCTGTTCCCATGGTGAACCTTCGATTATCCGGTAACACGCTGTCTCTGTGGTTTCCAATTTCCTCCAGTGGGTCTCCGCTAGTGAACTCCATACTGGGACTGCATATAACATCACCGACCTCACGTAGGCCTGGTACAACTGGATTTTCTTGGCCTTCGATAGGGGGCTGGACCTGTGAACAAAAGGAAGTATCAATTTCTTAGCAATATTACCTTTTACCTTGGTTTTTTCTGCGTGAATCCTGAAATTAAGCCTTCTATCGAGGTGGACTCCTAAATATTTGACTGAATCCGCTGCCTGTATTCTGTTTCCTCCTACTGTTATCTCGTTCGGTGGTGGTCTCGTCTCTTGGGTGAACATGATGAATTGCGTCTTCTCCGCGTTGATTTTTATCTTCCATTTTTCAGTGTACTCCGTGATTTTTTCTAAGTGGTTTTCCATATTTCTTATAACTCTTCTGTCATCTTTTCCGGATGCATATACCGCTGTATCATCTGCATATAGGGCTGTGGAAGTTCTATGATCTGTAGGTAAATCTGAAACAAATATATTGTAGAGTAATGGAGATAAGATGCTGCCCTGAGGCATTCCTTCCTGGATTTCTTGAATTGTTGACATCTTTTGGTCAGCTGAAATTTGAAAGGTTCTATTAGATAGATAAATATCACAAATGTTGATTAAATAATGTGGGAGTCTAGCTCTGTCCATTTTGAAGATAAGTGCCTTTTTCCAAACCGTGTCGTATGCCTTTTCTATATCCAATATAGCTAATCCTGTTTTTTGTTTCCTGTTGAACTTTATTTTCGTATCGCTGATTATTCTTGCCAGTTGTAGTTCGCAATTTCTTCCTCTTCTAAATCCGAACTGGTCTTCTTGGATAATTCTTCTTCTTTCAGTATGTTTTGTCAGTCTCTTGAAGATTATTTTTTCTAGTATTTTTCCCATCGTTTCTAGGAGAGAAATAGGCCTATAGTTTTCCGGTCTTCTTCCGTCTTTCCTGGGTTTTAGGAGGGGTATAATTTTTGCGTGCTTCCAGTTGCTTGGAAAGTGTCCTTTTTCCAAGCAAAATTTGTAGATGTAGTAGAGTTGGACAATTATCTTCTTTGGAAGTTCCTTTAGTGTGATGTTGTGGATTCCTTCGTGTCCTGGGGCTCTGCTTCCTTTAAGTTTCCTGATGATTCTTCCTACTTCGTATGGGTTGGTGTAATCTTCTTCTTCTATTTGGAATTCATTTCTTCTTTTTATTCTGTTGTATTCTTCTTCTACTTCTTGTCTTGTTCTTGCATCTGACATGTTTTGGTTTTGTCTGTGCGTAGCTGCCAATCTTCTTGCTATTGCATCCACTTTTCCTTGTGTTTCGAAGTGAGTTCCTTCTTCGTCGATGATTTGTGGCATCTTTTGTTTCCCTCTTCTTTTGGCTTTCAGCATTTTCCATACGTTTCCATGTTGTTCTTCAGCTTTCCTAATGTTGTTATGCCACTGGTTTTCAGTAAGACTCCTCAGTCTTACTCTTATTTCTTCTGATAGTGCATCTCCGTAGTCCTTAAATTCTTGTCTTCTTGTTCTTTGGAATGCTCTTCTGGCCTTATTTCTGTCCTTGATGATGTCCTGGAGTTCCGTAGGGATAATTAGTCCTTTGTTGTTCGTCATTGATTTTGGTACGTTGTCCTCCATGGCTTGTTGTATTTTTCTTGTTAGTTCTTCTATTTTTCCTTCAACTTCTTCTATGGATTGGAATTCTCTTTTCATCTCTATTTGGTTTAGTTGTCTTCTATAATTTGGCCAATTTGCATCTTTCCATCTCCATCTTTCTACCGGTTCTATCGTTGGTAAGTCGATTCTTGAAGTCATCTTTCCTATCACTGGTTTGTGATCCGAACTGCATTCAAAGTATGCCCTTACATCTTCTATAATGACGTCTTTTGTGATGAAAAAGTCCAACGTTGAGTTGTGTTGATCTCTCTGGGGGCTGATTCTTGTAGGTTCGTCTGGAGCAAATATCATTTTGTTCCTGTCTTCTGTGTATCTTAGTAATGCAATGCCGGGTCTTGAATTTGCATAACATCCCCAGGCTTCATGTTTGGCGTTGAAATCTCCCGCTAAGACGACGGTTGGTGCTGAGTTAAGCATGTCATCTATTTCTTCAATTGCTAGAATCTCCGAATGTTTCCTGTAAATAGAGAAAATATTAGTGTTTCCGATTTTGACTCCTATATTTTCAAATTCATTTGTGTCCACGGCTATTTGGTTCCATTCAATGTTATTTTTAACATATATAGCCACTCCTCTTTTGTTTGGTTCGTCTCTTCTTCCGATTCCATCATAATTTGTTATCCTTGGCAGCTGTGTTGTCGTCATGTAGAGTGTTTCTGAGAGGCAGATGATGTCCGGATTGTGCCTTATCACTGTCTCCCGTAGTTCGTTGATTCTTAGCCGTAGTGAGGCTATATTGTGTTGTAGGATCTTCAGATGTTTAATTGGCATTGTAGAGATCTTCATACTTCATAAATACCATTGCTTGTTCTGCAAAGGACTTCGCTGACATTAGTTCTTTCTTCATATCTTGTAGAAGTGCTACCATTTTTTCCACGTTAACGATCTTGTTGATCTCAGCCCATGAATTTTTGATGTCCTCTGATGTGGATCTCTGTTGTGGTTGTGATTGGTTTCCTTTTGCTGTTTGGGCATAGGAGACACCGCTGAGTGTAGTTCTGAACGCAGATGGGTGTGGTGGAGGCGCTACTTTTGGTTGTGGTGCGTTCCTGTTTCTTCTGGCTGCTTGTTGGTCTAAGTACTCAATGTGTTTTGCACACATCGGGTAGTTAGATGTATGTTCACCTCCGCAGTTACAACATTTGACCTTGTTGGATCTATCCTTGGGTAGCGGACAGTTTCTTGTAGGGTGATTTGCCGCGCATTTCATGCATCTCGGTGCTCTAAAACAATTTCTAGCCGAATGGCCGAAGTTTTGGCAGTTATAGCACTGCGTTGCCCTCGTTGGTTTGGAATACGTGTCCCATCTGACACGTATATTTTGTAGACCATTGATCTTCTTCACCTCCTTTAAATCCTGGGACTTGTCGACCTGTAACAGATAGGATTTGCTGGACTTACCTTCCTTAGTTGTCTTCATGTGCGTTACTTTGGCAACAATTCCTTGTTCCCTAAGTTCCGCCTCTACATCATCGAGGTCCATTCCTGGGGCAGCTTTCATGACCAATTTCTTGGTAACTTCAGATTTTCTTGTGTACGTATGGAATGCCGTGTTTGTTTGTATAAAATCATGTTTGAGTTTTTCATAGTCTTGCATTGTTTTGGTGAATATTCTTGTACCGGCTTTTCCTGCCGGTGCAATTTGGAATTCTCTGTGACCTAAAAGTTGAGCTACATCCTTGATGAATGCGGAGTAGCTACTGATTTGTCCTGCAATGACTAATGGAGGGATCTTTTCCTTCTTTTCCTTATTGCTTCTTTCTTCAGTTGAAACCGTTTCCAACACTTGGTACCTATTTTTTGTTACAACTCCGGATCCGGTTCCGGCGCTTGTTGTCGGTTTGGGTCTGTTGTCTTCGTTAGAATTTCTTCTATTCCTTTTCACTGGCTGAAAAGGTTCTTCCTCCATTATTTCGAATGTATTTTCAGCCATTATGCTGTTGTCTTCCTGATTTTTGCTCTTATCTTCGTCTAAGTTATTTTGTAACTTCGAATCCTGGGCGGGTCCACCTCTCCTTGAGGTGGGCCTATTTCTCCTGGTTTTAAATAGGCTTCTATGTAATGGGAAATCTTTCCTAAAAGGATTAGAACCTGAAATTATGTTAGTTATTTTATTAGCAAATTCTGTTTTATCTAGAGAATTAGTCTTGACAAAGACTAAATCACAGATATCCTTATTTTTCTCTACATGAAAAGTTTCAGCCAACGTCAACCGTTCAGTTGACCGCCGACCGGATTTGGTTGGGCTAGGTGTTTTGTCGATGACCAAGGGCCTCCGGAAGGGAAGAAGGCTGGTCCATCGCTCTGTCCGTCGCTGTAGATGACCTTAGGGTGTAAGGTTCCCGGTCAGTGGCCATAGATATTGTCTATGGTCACTCAGCTAAGGATAAAAGTGGGTTGTATCACGTATTCGTGATGTTAATAGAAAATAAAACTCACCAATAAAGTTTATTAAATGGTAATAAAGTAATAAGCGAATATTAGAGGTGAGGTAGGGTTAAAACTCCTAAATAACGTTTATTTGTAATAATAATAAGCAGTTATCAAAGGTAAAGGGAGTTTTAAAACACACACAATAAAGTTTATTAGCAATAGAAGATAATAAGCAATTATTAAATGTTAAATAGTAATAACAAGATTCTAAGCCTAAGAATCTGTAAGAAAAAGGGGATAATTGGCTATAGATACAATCTATAGGACAATTATACCAATTAGGCTTAAACTAAGAATCTGAAGTAAAATATACGATTAATCTACACACCTAAAGTCATAAAAGATCAAAAGTGCAAATTAGTAAATATGGAGAAGTCTCCAGGTCAAAAAAATTTAAGAGTACGAAGGAGTAGAGATACAACCCTAAAAATAAGTGGGGATTTGTCAGGCGTAGTGCCATTCGGACAAATCAACAATAAAAAGGATCAAAAGTCAACAAACAAAATAGTTTGTAACAATTTTATGAAAAGTTTTATCAAACTTTTCTAAGTCGCTGAGACCCAAAAAAAAGTAAAAATAATCACAAGTTATTTTTATACCAAAAATCTTTCAAAGTCCCTAGATAAAGAAAGAAAATAAAATATTGCAATTATTTCAAAGTCCCTAGATAAAAGATTAAATAAATTGTAAAATATTACAAGTTATTTTATAACGGAAATATTTTCAAAGTACCTAGATAAAAGATTAAATAAATCGTAAAATATTACAAGTTATTTTATAACGGAAATATTTTCAAAGTACCTAGATAAAAGGTAGGAAATAAATAAATCGTAAGAATATTACAAGTTATTTTTATACGAAAATATTTCAAAGTACCTAGATAAGAGGAGGAATTAAATAAACCGTAAAAATATTACAAGTTATTTTTTATACGAAAATATTTCAAAGTCCCTTACATAAATTAAATCTCGAAAAATATTACAAGTTATTTTTCGAACAAAATTTCTTCAAAGTCCTAGAAGGGAGAAATAAAATGCCAAAAATTTTACAAGTTAATTTTACCTGAAAATATTTCAAAGTCCCTTACATAAATAAGATCTCGAAAAATATTACAAGTTATTTTTCGAACAAAATTTCTTCGAAGTCCTAAAAGGGAGAAATAAAAATACCAAAAATTTTACAAGTTATTTTTATGTAGAAATTTCGGCAAAGTCCCTAAAGGAATAAAATCTCGAAAAATATTACAAGTTATTTTTCGAGCGAAATTTCTTCAAAGTCCAAAAGGATGAAATAAAACACCAAAAATTTTACAAGTTATTTTTATATCGAAAATTTGGCAGAGTCCCTAAATATGCATTAAAATAAAGGCAAAATATTTCAAAGTCAATAAGGATTAAATATTAAATAAAAATAAGGTAAAAACTTACAAGTGTTTATCGCAGGCACCAGCTCATCAAACGACTAAGTCTCGCGTAGGGACTTAGCGTGCTGAAAGAGAAAATTTCTTACATGAACCAAGTTACCCTTTTTAACAAGGGAGAAATCTCCTGATTTCTTCTAAGTTTTTAAATTGAAATATTCAGAAAATCCGACTAAGTCGAAATTCCCAAATAAATCAAAATAAAATGGCCGCGGTTTGATACAAACCGACAAAGTTTCGCCTTGGAACTTTGTCAAAAAGCTGAAAGAAAAGCACTGGGTAAAAATAAAACAACTATTGAGTCTCTAGGAACTGAATCAACCAGAGGGTCTCGTATATGCCTAAAAGGCTGGTTCTGAGGACCTGTCCTTACCAGAACGAACTTCTGGGCATCGTACACCTATATTTATATCAAAAAAATGAGGTCAACTGTAACCGTCGTTAACGGACTTTTTAGCTAAACTATGATTGGTTTGTACGATACCAGAATACAGATTTTTCTAATTATGATTGGTTGCAATTATTTTGCAAATTGACCAATCATAATTTGGGAAAAATCTGGCGAAGGCGACAGTTTGCCGTCAGTCGCTGGGACCTTAGCGTGTAAGCAGTTCGTAGCTGGTTTAGACTGTGATCCTATACACGTCTGCACAGTAGCAAGTCTCACCGTCTAGCTCAGCTTTTTGAGCGAGCTGTATGTGTTCGTATATTTTCTTGTATATTCAATTACACGGTCATAGGCCGCTTCCACTTTCAGTCGTATGTACTATTTTTCTAATGTGTCAGCTCTATATCAGACATCACTTGTATACTTCATCATTTACTCCAAATAATGATGTGAGGACTGTTCCTAGAAGTCTCATTTCGGCCTTCTTTTAACTTGGTGTTCTACCTATCATTTTTGTCCGTTCTTGTTCTTCTTTAAGCTGACTCGATAGTGAGTCACAATTTATTATATTGCTTGCCTTACACATATCTTTCGGGGATTCTACCATTGAATCTATCGTCCGTTCACCAACTAAAATTATTTTCTTTTTTTTTTATTCCAAATATCTATTGATTTTTATATACATCGCTACTAATCTCTGAATATAATAAGGGGGATGAGGCATCTTGTACAATATGTAGTAGACAAAACATAAATTTTTTCCACATACTTGCTACTTGCCTTTCGTGAGGTGGGCTCTCGTACTATTGATATCAACTTGTGTATAGGACGAGTAGTTACTTTTTCGTTCTCCTTTTGAACTGTTACGACTCTTGCCAAACCTTCTTCTCCGAGATGTTTTTCGATTATCTTCGCTAGTGGCTATTTTGCCGGCGAAGTATCATCCTCCTTTTCTAGGATTGTGACGGGTTTTTGCCGCTTATGTTGCTGTTGTAGATTTGATAAGTAGTATTGTCTCCAAATGTTCTAAAAATCTCTTTTTATAACAGCCTCCACCTTTGTGGCATAATAGTATATGTGCTCAACTTTTCCTCCATATTTTGTGAAATTAGTTCTCTCCCAATTAGGAAGTGTATTGAGGTTATTATTCCGATCTCCATCCCAATTTCTTTCTTAATTTTTGTCGAAGACTTGTATGCATTTTTAATAAATTCCTCTAACATCTTTTTTCCTTCCTCGTATTTCTTTTGTATTTGCTCGTAATATTTAGATATAAAATATTTATCATCTTTTAAACACTTTTCTTAAATTTCAGTGTTTTGCTCTTCGAAGTCGCTATACAATTCGTCAAGTGTCTGCAACCTTATATTTAATAGTCTCTTATCCTTTTTTCGTTTAATTTTTTATCATTAGTTAACAATTTAACTATGTTTTGTCCTAGTTTCTCTTGTTGCTCGTATACATTTTGCATTTCGATACGTATGTATAAACCTGACCTAAATTCAATTAAGGCTCAGCAAGATACAACCTACCTCAACAAGCTGTGACCTTCAACTTGATGACCACAATAATTGTACAATTTTAAATGTAATTATCACTTGTAACCAAAGAAGTAACTTTCTTTGATTAAAAAAAGCAAATACGATAAAAAGAATTAAAATTAAAATCGATTATATCTTTTAAGAAATCTAAATTGCTAAGTGAGTAACACATGTGCAACTATTTAATGACCTGTTATGAAGTATGTATAAACTGTGTGATAGTTCTTGGACAATATTTAAATGCTAAATGTTTCTATTAGTTATGGTTTTTAATTGATTGTTACAGAACATGTAAAAAATTTTATTTTCTCTTGCTTAAGATGAAATCAGCACCAACTGATCTTCGGCATTTTTTCTTTCTTATTGTATTTTATGCATATATAATTTATATATTTTGTGTATTGTATGAATTTGAAGGAAAAATAAAGACCTTTATTATTATTATCAGATTTAGCCATACGACTCACACTCCCTGTAAGGGGAAAATTCACTCATCCCAGATACCTACGGTATCAAAATGATTGAGCTCTGGTGGGACTCTTTCCATGTTATCGAGTCCTAGGTGACTTGGTACGTCGGTGTATCTCCCAAAAATTTTCGCACGCATCTGGACGTCGAAAGTAGCACAGCTTTCTGCATAATCTTATATAGATTTTCATTTAGACCCAGCTTCTTTATGTTTTCTAGGAGGTCCTTCGGGATGACTCCAGTGGTAGAAAGAATAATAGGTATCGTCTTGGTAATTTCCATTCTCCATTGTCTTCTTATTTGTATTTCCAGATCTCTGTACTTGGCGATCTTTTCATTGTACTTAACACGCAAATTATTGCTGTTAGGTATCACCACATCGATTAGTGTTGTTTGTCTCGTTAGTTTATTAACTAGCACGAGATCTGGTCTATTATGTACTACAGTTTGGTCTGTGAGCTTGTAGTTGTCATTCTCAAGCATACTCTCAGGGACGTATTGATAATATGGGAGATGGTCTGTTTGTAGAAGTCCCAGTTTAAAAGCAATCTCTTGATGGAGGATCTTCCCTACTTAGTCATGCCGTTCCTTATATTCAGTTGCAGCAAATGCCTGGCAGTCCCCAGTAAGATGTTGGATGGTTTCTTGGGCTTGACATCTATATCAGCATTTGTCGTTTTGGACCTGAGGATCTTTGACAATATATTTCTGGTAATTTTTGGTTGGTATAACCTGATTCTGAATGGCAAGTAATGAACCTTTTGTTTCAGGGAACATCTTTCCTGATATCAACCAATAGTTCGATGCTATATTGTCGACATAGTCTTGGATGACCTCATTCGGATGTCGCCCGTGCAGAGGTTTACCCCGCCTGCACCTGAAAATAAGTTCTTAAATTAGTAATCTGTTTTTCTAATTGTTCGCTTATATCCATAAGTCCTCGTCGTCTTAAATACCGCGCTAATGTCGTTCTTTCTACTGCACTTCGAGGATGGTGTTTTTGTGACTTTGTGAGGTGTGTTTGTACTTTTCGCTGAAGAGTTTCTATATCCGTTTTAAGTCCACTTTAATACCAAATGAGTAGCTAAGCGCGGAAAATGCGTTAGTGTTTAATGCCTTAAATAAATTTTTACTATTAAGATGTGAGCGGAGTAGCTGTTTTACCATTCGTATGAACTCTGATGTTAATTCAATTTTCATATATTTCTGATTTCTGACTCCTAGATATTTATACATGTCATTTTCGCCCATAGCCTCGATGCCATTTTGCATATCGAATTCTCCGGGCTGAACCTTTCCCTTGACTATATTTAGTACACGACCTTTGTCTAACCCAATTTGTCACTATATTATGATGCCACACTGAGTGAAAGGTTTTCTTATAGTCAATAAAGGCAGTGAAGAGGTTCCTTTTTTTGGTGTATGCCTGGTTAGAAATGACTGAGTCGATAATAAGTTTTTCTGTGCAACCCATGGAACCCTTAGCGCATCCTTTCTGTTGAGGTTCTATGATATTGTTTATAGCGCAGTGTTGATAGATACGCTGGGCTACACAGGATGTAACCAATTTATACAGAGTTGGAAGACAAGTAATTGGGCGGTACTTAGCTGGATCTTGGGTATTATTTTGATCCTTCGGTATTAAATAAGTTGTTCCCTGAGTTAGGCATGATAAAATAACACGATTTATTAGTGTTGACAAGCACTCATGAGCACTCCAGAACTTCTTAAGCCAGAAGTTTTGAACGCCGTCTGGTCCAGGAGATTTCCAGTTAAGCTCTTTGATGATAATAGAGACTTCTTCTGTGGTGAAGGGTTCATAGACAGTTGTACGGTAGTGTTGATAGTTGTGCGTCGTATCTTCTATCCATCCAGCATTGGTGTTAAGAGCAGCTGGTGTGGAAAGTTGATTTCCACAAAACTCCTGAATTTCTTCTTGGCTTGGTTATGATTTATTGGCATTTTCGACGGTGGAATTGAGTTTCCGATAAAACGCCTTCTCGGCATGCTCAAAAAGCGCATTGTCACCTTTCCGGCTGTTGCTGACTTTATACCTCCTTAGTCGTCTTGAATAAACGGAGAGTTTTTGTTTTAATGTACCCAGGCAGTGTTTTTTTCTGGATCATATTGTGAGTGTCTTGCAGTGCTTAGCATTATTTGATCTGATCTTTTAATAACTTTTCTACTAGTTGTTCTTCGTATATATCCTGCCATTTGACCAATGTCCCTAAGCAATAATTCAATCTTGTTTAGAAGCCGTTTCTCCCAGTGTGCAACTCTGTTATCTGTCCTTCCAGCATTGGTACCCCGTCATATTCTGATCTTAATTCCCATTACATTAGCTGTTGCTGCACAGTAAATAAGCATGTGCAAATATTCCAGCGTATGGGCTTCTACGACGTAATTAGCACCTAGTTTTTTAGAAGAGTTTATTTTTGCTAGCGGTGATCTGCTAAGTAGATTTGTTCCATTAAACTCTTATACAGCACGTGCCATTTCGCTTACCAAGGTATCGCGTAACTCGTTGTCCTGTTGTGTATTATCAGGTTGAGTTTCTTGTATGGCAAGCTCAGGAATCTGCTCATATATTTCATTAGGGACTTGATCCACATTTACCTCTTGGTGATTAATTTCCCGTTCGACTTTGTTTCTGATGGTATTGCGTCTAGTCTCTGGGATAAAATTGTTTCTTATAATTACCCGGTATTGATCAGCAACTCGTTGTTCAGTTACTTGTATTTCTGGGTACTCCCTGCAAAATTCGGCATAAAGATTTTGTCGATACCCGATCGTTTCTTGACCGAGGTTTGTCACCTGGTAATAGAAGCGCAAAATATTTTCATTTATGGATGCAGACCATTTCATGCGCTGCCTCGGTCGTCCCGCTTGGGTGAGCGCCGGCTGATGTTCCAGCGCAGCACCTTCAGCAAGTCGATCTCTTGGTATTGTTTGGCTCGCTTGTGGTTGTTCTTGTTGTTGTTGGGCTGTAGCTGATTGTATGACAGGGGTCTGCCTCCTCAACACCCTGCCACCGACGTTCCGCATGCTGTCACGTCCAGCGCCGGCTCCAGACCTGCCCTGGTCAACTAAACATATATTATTAATATCCATTTTCATGGGTGTGCATTTTATACCTACTGCCAGGTGTCAGTTTTTGTTCCACGGCAAGTAACCCTGCTACCCTCTGGGTATCAGTGCTAAAAATACCCAGAGAGTATCTCCCATTCGCAGGGGGCCGCGCCTGATAGAAGAACTGATAAAAACTCCTCCAGATTATGATTATTATTATAAATGTGGAATTAATGAACTAAAGAATGTTTATAAAAATAACTGTTGATTTATTAAATATATCAGGAAGATATTACATACAGAAAATCAAATATTTCATAAGACTCAAATTATCAAATAATTAATATCAAAATTAAAATATTAGATTTAAATAAGTAGGTAGGTACTACCTACTTTATTTAATTAAATATTACTATTATAAATAGTAATAAAAATAGCATGAAAGGTTAAATATTTCAAGAAAGAAAACAAATTTTAAGCTTACGTTTCTTTAATAATCATTTTTAATTTATCAAAAAAAGCACTGCTCTAAATGAGAATAATTTAAAAACTTATAGTTTTATCCCGACATTTACTTATGTGGCACCGGGTGTAACTGGTAACTGGAACTAGTGAGCTGGATTTCTGGAAGCCGCTAACTTATTCATCTCCCAACAGCTGGAACAGTAGACTCTAGGAGTGCTATTCAGGTTCTCTGGGGCTCTCTGGTCTTTCTGGTCTTTCTGGACTTTCACATATTTTATGAATATGTTGGATGTATGATGTATATCATCTTATATTATTTGGATCAACCTGCATCCAAACTGGAACATAAAAGACACGAAAAAGATGTCTATTTATAATTGAAACAGCAGAACAACTTATAAAGCCCCATATTATTCACAGATCGAACGTAGGACTGTCTAAATCAACTAATCGCGAACTTTACAGGACAAGCAACTGCCACAAGTGCCACAACTCTGTCCACACAGAAAAGAAGATGTTACTGTCCATAAAAAAATCGAGAACACAAAAACAAACTTGTAATATTTGCAGCATGAACGTTTGCACTAAGCACACACGTGTAAAACGTGAGTGCATTAGTTGCCTAAGAAAGTAAATATATTATAGTTACTAAAGAACTATAGGTTAAAATTTGGATTGTTTTTTAATTGTTATATATCAAGCTCTCAATAAATATTACTGCATTAGCTAAAAATAAAAATTCAAAATCGTTACACATTTTATTAATTATAACATGAAATATCGTAATATTGTTACCGTGCGTCCGATGGACACGCTCTGCCTACTATGTCAGAAAAATAAGTGTTCGGTTAAGGGTTAAATTCCTGTTTATCAGGTATTTCGTTACGATACTTATGTAGTCTGACACTCCTGCTACTTCGAGCTTCGTTAGTATTTGATGTCAAATTTCAGAATCTAAGGAATTCTTCAAATCGAACATCAGAAGAATGGTCCATCTTTTTCTCGTTCTTTTTTACATTGTCAGAGATCTTCACAGCATCTATAGCCAATCTGGCTTTTCTAAAATCATACTATCTACCTGAAATTATTCAAATTCATTTATTGATGTAATTTTGCCAGTAGGCTAACACACGTCAAAATAAAAGCAGAACACTAGCTCTACTAAGAAAATCTTAAATTTTAATTACATAAAAAGACATCACTTTTAGTTAAAATTGTTTAAAATTGAAATTTCTGAGATTCCTTACTATTATAAAATACATTTTTTATTAACATTTCCTTAATTTTACTTTTAAATTGAGTTGTGAGAAGATCCTTTAGGTTATCAGGCAATTTGTTTATCGGGCAATAAAATTTAATTGCCCGGTACCCTGTTCCAGTTTGAAGCCTCTGTAGTCTCCAGTAGGCTGGAACAAGATCACACATGTGTCTAGTGTTATGATGTCACTATGCAATCGTTCCTAAACCCAAGGCCTGCAAGAAATCTTAAAGCGTTACATTGCAAACTAAAGACTCTCAGACTCTAGATGTCTAAAGACATCAGCACATCAATACAGACATAATAAGCTGTTGTTAATACCTTGTGTGAAACGTTCGATGCTAGATTTCTGAGCACATATAAGTTCTTTGATAGGGTTTTACTCTATAGATGTTGACCCCATTGAAGCTTGGGCTCTAAGTGTACCCCAAGTAGCTTCACACTTATCACATCTGCGTTTTCAGCCTGGGTATCCCTAAGAGCAAAAATAGCCCTGTTGGTCTTTGCTTCATTAAGCAGGAGCCTGCTAATACAGAACCACTGTTTGGTGTCCAACAGTGCAGACATAAAACCCCCAAGGGAGTCCTTAAGTGTGTCAGCTGCGAAGGAGACTGTGGTGTCACAGGAGAAAAGTGTGTTCGTAGCGTTTGATTCAATAGTTGTAATGTCATTAATATATATTAGAAATAGTATGGGTCCAGGGACGGATCCCCGAGGAACACCAATATTAACAACACCTCAGACACTTTCACCGTGTTCTCGAGATATGATTGTATCAACTTAACACTCTGCGGGCAGAAGTTGTACCTCTGTAGTTTTTTCAGGAGTATGTCATGGTCTATACAATCAAACGCCTTACTCAAGTCAGAAAACAACAGTGCTGAATTGCATCCTATGAAAGGAGTCATAAGATGCGGAACACTGCGTCAAGAATGCTTCTTGTTGTGTTGAGTTGTGCTTCTTTCCTTCCTGAAACCGAACTGTGATTCTGGGAAATAATTGTTACTTTCGAAAAACTTGTGATTTGCAAAGCCCATCGAAGTCTCTAAAGTTTAAGGAATTCTGAGATCGGTGCCTCTTTGAACAATTGGTAGAGTTCATGGTTGTACCTGGATCTTCATTCTTCGTTTTCTTTAATAGGTCCAAATATCTTCCTTAGGACTATTCTTTCGAAGACGTCCAGCTTTCGTTTTGTGTCTTCTGTCATCACCCATGGCTCGCATCCATAAAGTACTATTGGTCTGATAATATTTTTGTAGGCCCTAATTTTGGATCTTTAGTGTGTGTTTTTGGAGCGGGGCACCTGTGCGAGTGAAAAGTAAGCTTTGTTTATCTTTAGTTTTTACTCTTTACTATTCTTCTCTGAATTTCTGGTTATTATCTTGATTTGATTGAATTATTTTTTAAATTGTTTTAAAGCATGTTGGCGAACAGCACATGCATTACTCAAGCTGTCATTAGACGAGTTCAGTTATTATCTAGGATGAATGTACTATAGCTCATGAACATTAATTACATAGAAGTATGCAAGATTTAAACGGCAACAACAAACAATTTGGTGGTGCCGTCTTACTACTGCATGGTCACTTCCGACAGACAATACCGGTTATTCCTCTCTTTACATATGCGGACAAGATTAATGCATGTTTAAAACAGATTGGCCATAAGACATCAGAGTACAAGTACAAAATGAACTATTGGCGCAAATATTTCCAAACATTTTCTGGATATTGGAAACGGTAAAATAAAACTGCATCCAAATACACAATACATCAAACTTCCAGATAGTTTCTGCACTTTTGTTGAGACCAAACATGAATTAATTGTAAGTTTCTTCTTCTTCCCGGCTATACCGAATAATTACTTGAATCATAATTGGCTCAGTGAGCGTGCAATTTTGGCGGCGAAAAATGTTGATGTTGACGAAATTAACTTCCAGATTTTAAATCCTGATCTGAACAGCCGTAAATTATCCAACAGAGTTTTTAAATTCTGTGGATTTACCAGGGATGCCACCACACAATCTTCAGTTGAAAATTGGTTCACCAATTATTCTGCTACGCAATTTGAATGCACCCAGAATATGCAATGGCACATGTTTGGTCATTAAAAGTATTACCGGAAATATAATCCGGAAGTTAAAAGTATTTTCAAAAACATTATTGAAGCAATTATTTTGACTGAACGATTTAAAGGAGAAATTTGCGGCTTGGATTTAGAGAATCCATGTTTCTCACATTGTCAATTATATTTTGAATGCTCACGTGTTGGTAAACCATCAAATTTGTAAAAAAGGTAAAAAAGTGTTGGTAAAAAAGTGTTGGAAGTTGTACCTGTATGGGAGTGTCCGAAATAGATCTAGAGAAAGGAAAATGATTTGTTCTAACAAAAAGTAGATGATGATTAAGAATCATGTATTTTAATACTGGTAATTTTTGTGCAATTGAAAGTTTTTTGCAATTTTCTATTAATAATAAATAAATCCCATATGTAACAGGTGCCGAAGGTCAACTGACCGAGAAAATTTTCGATCCAACCTGTGATCCGACTTCCAACTTCACCATTCACGCTCCGACTTGGTCGCCAGTCGGAAGTCGGATCGTCAAGTCGTCCCACTAGATGTTCCGAGTCGTACCACTAGTTGTCCAACTAATCCAACTAGCCCACTCACGGTCCGATTTCAGATCCAACTGCAGAAGTTGGACCACTAGTCGTACCACAAGTCGTAACGTGAATGGCCTGCCCGATTTCAGATCCAACTGCAGAAGTTGGACCACTAGTCGTACCACAAGTCGGAACGTGAATGGCCTGTCTTATGCAGGCCATTCACGTTACGACTTGTGGTACGACTAGTGGTCCAACTTCTGCAGTTGGATCTGAAATCGGACCGTGAGTGGGCTAGTTGGATTAGTTGGACAACTAGTGGTACGACTTGGAACATCTAGTGGGACGACTTGAAGATCCGACTTCCGACTGGCGACGAAGTCGGAGCGTGAATGGTGAAGTTGGAAGTCGGATCACAGGTTGGATCGAAAATTTCCTCAGTCAGTTGACCTTCGGCACCTGTTACGTATGAGATTTCTATGAAATACTTTACGCAAAGATCTCTAGTTCGCGAATATTTAATAGAAAATAAACTTTCAATTGCACGAAAATTATCTTTTTGTTAGGGCAAATCATTTTCCTTTCTGTAAATCTATTTCGGACATTCCCATACAGGTAAATTTCCGATACTCCGGATTGGCTACAGAAGAATTATCAACAAACAATGAAAATTAAATCATAGTTGTAGCAAAAGATCCCTAGTTCGTAAAAAAATAATAGAAAATAACTTTCAATTGCACAAAAAATTATTCCTATTAAAAATATACGACACACACACACAACAAAATAAATCCCAGCTCCAGTTTAAAACAGATAAAATATAGATTTTATACCTACACAAATCTTTAAAAACTATAATTTTTTCCTACATCTTAAAACGTCAAAAAAATCAGTTGAAAAAATTAATTAGTTCAGCCTTAGACAAATAACTAGAGAAACGAAACCTAATTTTTAAACATACATATCATAATATATATATTATATTTTGCGTAGTGTTTATTCGATACATTTTTTGGTTAAGCGATGTACACCATCGTGAAAACAACCTAGACTTGAAGTTAGACCGCTAGTTGGATCGAAAGTCGGAGCGTGAGTGGAGACGAACATCCAATTTAGTAGTCCTACTAAGTGGGACCAAAAGTCGGAACGTGAATGGCCTGTCTTAGGTATTCAATTGTTTTTATTTTTCATTGAACTTTTTTTGTTTCATTTTTGTAATTCATTGAATTCGCATTAATTCTTGTATTTATAATTAAAGGGATAATATTTATATAAGTATATTTAATAATTTTACCTCTTCCGCATGGCTTTGTCATCGAGTGCCATAGTCCGAGAACTAGTATGCACTCCGACGCGCATCGCCCCGCCTCGAATTTTCTTATTGCCTGTTTAATCTGAAAATACCATATAAATAGTAAAACCTAAAACACATAAATATCGGAGAATTACAGCAAATCAGAGTGACTGACACAATGAAAGAAAAGGCCAGGATAAAGTTCGCAGAATTAGAGAACCACCCCAGTCACATACTACGAGAGACAATGAGGTATGACGCTTTCCACAGATGGAAGCACAAAAGACCTAAACAACAGATAATCCACTAAAAGAAAACCAGAGAGAGAAATAAACCCCCCCCCCCCCAGAGGGAAACGATACCATACAAAACCCCAGAGTGAAAAGAAACTCCAAAATCATAACACTCACAAGGAAGATAGTTCGTAGCTCAAATCACCCAGAATATCGCACATCGCCTCATACACAGTGGGCCCAGCTGCTCAACAAGGATACAATCTATATTGTGGTATCGTATAATATTTATATATTTTCTTTATTATAATATAGATTATATACTAATTATGATTTTTTGTCTACAGGTCACCTACAAAAAAAACCACAAAAAACACAAAAAACCGGCCTCGGCCACCAAAAAAATAAAAAAAATACTAACAAAAACCGGCTTCGGTCACCAAAAAAACTAACAAAAATCCCAAAACCCGGGCACGTAGGGCCAACCCCTTGAGCACCAAGTCGCCGAACTGAGCCGGGACTCAGATCGGCGGAATATAGCGGAAATGCGCTGTCCTGAGTTTTTGCATTCGGTTAGGAAACCATGTTGGGGTTCTATTACCTAGGTCCTCCACATGAAGAGCATTTGGCTGATTGTTGTGCCTCTATAGCGCATCAGAGTGCTATAGGGGGGAAAGGGATGGTCTAGAGCATTGGAGCACGGTGGGATGACTCCTGTTTTTACTCGAGTTAACACACCTTGCTCCAATGAATTGTTACACCCGATCGTACTACCTGAGTGAACATTTCTCATAGGCTGGGTTCAATTAAATTGCTTGCTTGCTTGCTTATAAAATCGGTGATTTTCAAGCCAGCCAGGTCAGTCTTTCTCGGCTCCTCTAGAGTATAGCGCTCTAGGGACTCGGCGTATTGTTTCCTAGACTCGGTGGCTGAGTTTCTTTCCAACTGTACCTGTTTGCCTTGTCTTTGTAAAGACAAGGTAAGATCAAGAGAACCTTACTTCAATAGTGTAATTAATTAATATTACAGGTAGAAATTCAATGATTTTGAAGTGTAAAATTTGAGAAATATCATCCCTTTAATTATAAATATAGGAATTAATGTGAATTCAAGGAATAATAAAAAGCCAAAAAATAATTTCATCATTGAAGTTCAAAGATGATGGTTACTTCCGGTATAAACGGAAGTGCTAGAAGGTTCGGGATATTTCAGATTCAACGTGAAGGTCAAAAAACAAGAGATATTTTTGTACATTTGGGTGCATGGTGTTAATTATGAATGTTCTTTTGGAAAACACTTTTTTAAAAAACATAAATACTCAAAATAAACTTTTATTTACAATAGCAAAGATTTTACTTACAATTCAAAATATAATATTCAGACTAAAAAAAGATGGTTTTACAATGCTTTATTTATTTATAATCAATACACATTGGATTCTTTAAAACCAAATAAAGCGCTAGGAGTGGATAGAATTGCTGCTGAGTTTTACAAGTTTCTTCCAGAAAACGGAAAAGTGCTTGTACTTGGGCTTGCCAATAATTTTTTCGACAAACCAGACTTTCCTCAGGGATTTTATAATGCAATAATTTTTCCTCTTTATAAGAAAGGAAACATGGAGAATGCAGAAAGTTACCGAGGTATTAGCTTCTTAAATGCAGTAACCAAACTCATTGCGGCATTGACTTTAACTAGACTTACCTCGTGGGTACAAAATAATAACATTTTAAACGAGTTCCAGGCAGGATATAGAACTGGCTATTCAACTATAGACAACATTTTTAATCTTACAAGTATAGTAAAAATCCAACATGCACGGGGAGTAAAAAATGTTTATACATTTTTTGTAGACTTTAGTGCTGCTTTTGATACAGTTGATACACTTTTTTACAAGTTGAGTCATTTAGGATTATCTACTAAAATGCTGAATTTGTTAAAAAGTATGTTTGCGAATACAAAATCGGCAGTCTGGTCAAGGGAAGGTCTATCTGACTGATTTGACTGTAGGAGTGAGACAGGGATGTCTTTTAAGTCCATTGCTGTTTGCGCTTTTCTTAAATGACCTACATGAAGCATTGGGAGGCGGTTTGGAAATAAATGGTTTATTTATAAGACTTTTATTATATGCAGATGATTTGGTTTTAATGGCAATCAATTCGAAGGTGCTACAGCGGATGATTAATGAACTAGAAAAATACTGCAGGATGTGGAATCTATAAATAAATTTAGATAAATCCAAAATTCTTGTGTTCAGAAGAGGAGGGGTGTGATCAGGGAATCTTGGAAACTCAATGATCGAGTATTAGAGGTAGTGAATAACTATAATTATTTAGGAATGATATTAACACCCAAGTTGTCGTATAAAGCTCATCTAAAAAAGCGCCAGAGTTTGGCAAAAGTGGCGATTCACACGGCTTGGAGTAGTTTAGTGTCTAAGGCTGAAATACCCTTTTTGGCTAAAGTAACAGTGTATGAGTCAGTGGTAAGATCGATTTTGACTTATGGGTCTCGGGTATGGGGTATTTTTGAGTACGATGAGGTGGAAATAATTAGAAGATTTTATATAAAAAAATGTTTTCTTGTCCAAGGTATTTACTATTTATAACTGGGAATAAGCCACATTAAAGATAAAAATACATTTATTGACGTTTCAATTTCCAATTCGGAAATCGTTCTCAAAATACAAATAGTAAATTAAACAAATTTTGTTTTTTGTTACATAGTGAAAAAATTCTTCTGCTAATTTAATTTTATCTGACTCATTTATATTGACATTCAGACATACATTATGCATTTTAAAGTAGACGACTTTAAATGATATTGCCAATATTGTTGAGTTGCGCTCCTGGGACGACTTTACTTATAAGATAGTTCATTCATAAATGTTAGAATAAGTGAACATCAATCTTATATTAAAAATAGAGAATTTGATAGATCTCAAATATGTAAACACGCATGGGATAATGAACATAGAGTTCAATGGAATAATTCAAATATAGTCCTAAAAGAAACGGATGGTAAAAAAAGAAAAATCAAAGAAGCGGCTAATTATGCTAAATGAGGCAATTGTGTCGCAAATTCCTCGGCAGAATGTAGTAGGATCTGGTTACCATATTGAAAGAGGAAGTTATTAATAAGAAAATACCAGTATTAGTAAGTCAGTAACATATAGAGGATACATCATTTATGTTTTTTAAATAACGTAACATAAAATCAGAATTTTGATGTTTGTTGAAGGTAAACTAAATTCACGAACAAATACTTACAATGTCGGGATAGTATTATGAGGTTTTTTTCCTGGTTTTTCCCTCATAATTTACTATGGAATCACTAACAGGAGAATTTTACTGTCATCATGTCATGTGTTTGTCTTTTTAAAGACGAATTACATGCTATGATTTTTTCTGACGGATATTCTCAAGTTAAAGTTGATTTCATGTAATCGAATGAACTATCTTATAAGTAAAGTCGTCCCAGGAGCGCAACTCAACAATATTGGCAATATCATTTTAAAGTCGTCTACTTTAAAATGCATAATGTATGTCTGAATTGTCAATATAAATGAGTCAGATAAAATTAAATTAGCAGAAGAATTTTTTCACTATGTAACAAAAAACAAAATTTGTTTAATTTACTATTTGTATTTTGAGAACGATTTCCGAATTGGAAATTGAAACGTCAATAAATGTATTTTTATCTTTAATGTGACTTATTCCCAGTTAAAAATAGTAATTAATTTACAATGCCACAAGAAAATAGCTTCAGAACAATGTCCAAGGTATTGTCCTAACTTTATGTTAGATTTGGAGACAGGTATTGCTAGAGTCAGCCTATATACGATGAACTTACATAAAAACTATGTTAAAAAAATACTAGGATATACGAATGATAGGTTGCCAAAATTTCTTTTGAAGGAAATGATGAGAGCAAGGTGTGGCTGGTGGAAAGATTGTATGAGCATGGGAGAAAAATTTGGTATTGAGGCTAGGTGTGAATGGGAATGGAGAGATAGCTGGCCTAGTATGATTGAGAATTTGACAGAAAAGAAGAAGGAGGAGATACAGCGTCAGGCTGAGAACAGGGCACTCGAATCAAATTTTTGTGGACACTACAAAGAACTGCGGAAAGAAGGAGTAAACATGCATTACCTACTGGAAATGGAAAATTTTGGGGATATTCGATGGCTCTTTAAATTAAGATGTGGGATTCTATATTTGAATGATCGACCTGGCAGAAATGATGAAAGAAGATTTTGCTCAATGTGTAACACGAAGGAAAGGGAAGATGTGATACATTTTTTGGGAAAATGTTCGGTGTTGAGACATATTAGGTTAAAGTGGTTGGGTAGACATGAACTTAGTAGAGTGGAAGTAGTTACTATGATGAGACAGGGCAAGGCTGAGTTAGCAGGTTATTGTAGGGAGGCATGGGTGTATAGGTATGAGTTAGTGAGCCTATTTAACTACTAAATCTATTAGCGTGGTGTTATATTAAAATTAGTACCTATTAATAATTTGTTTGCTTATATCTATTATCTTTTTATCTATCTGGTCTATCTTGACTAATATTGTTATTATTATTGTTACTATTATTATTGTTGTATCTGCAGCTTTTACTCCCTCAAAGGGATATTCAATCTTTTCAATTGTAATCTACCTATACCTCACTGTTATATATTGTTATTATTGTTGAGTCTAGTGCGAAGTGTTACTTAGTAGGATATACACATTTAGTTTATTACTATAAAATTTGTATGAATATTTACTTAATTTATTTTTTATTAATTTTAATGACCTTGTTAGATATAACGAGCCTTAGTGTAATTTTTTGTATATCAGAGAATAATATTTGTTTGCCAACCCTCCTGATGGCATGTGCCAAGGAGAACAAATGTCACTAAAAGTATTGTATTGTATTTTTTTTTATATTGAGAAATAAAAGGCATTATTGATTGATTGATTGATTGATATAATCAATACACTTGCTCAATTTACTGTTCTAGTACGTAGCAATTGATGTGTAATGTTTCAGAAAGTTCGGTGCAGATAGATGGTAACTTCTTATTGAATTCGCGTCATCGAATATACTGGATTCTAGCGGTCATTGTACTACAACTTGTTTAATAACAAATTCATACATTCAGCCCTATTCTGTAACTACAAATCGAATAGAAATGAGTCAAATCGAGTAGAAGTCAGCAAGTCGGATCGGAATTTGTAGGAATCGGTATTCTGTAATTCATCTCGACCTCTACTATCGAAATGTTGTGTAGAAATTGATTTCGACTAGACAAGCTCTGCCGAGATCAAATTTCGACATCGAAATTGGTCTTGACGCTTGCGCATTGGTTGTTTTGACATTTATTTGTTGACTTTTTGATCTAAATTAGCGGTTGATTAATTTTTGTAGCTACTTCATTTTTTAGTCTGTGGTGTTATTTATTTAGATAAAGTTTACTAAATAATTTAACTGCTCAGCAAATGTCTTTTTCTTTGCTTTCCCGCTTGCCATTTTGTATTCTTGTAACGAACTTTTCAAACTTAACCAAAACATGTCAAAATTACTTGACGTGAAATATAATCTTCTTTTTTGATGAATTTTTCGCGAGCACTAGCCTTTCCAGTAACTTAACGTCACAGAACACTTCTTTCGCGTTTCAATGCGGGGTTGCCACCAACTTCTGAGCGCGTCAAGTAGAAGTTGACGTTTTCGATTTACGTTACCGATTACGATGTGAGTTACAGAATGCCAATCCAAACACAAAAACGTCGCGATAGATATCCAATAGATCTGATTAGCTTCTACTACTCACATCCTACACATTCCGATACGACTTGCTGACCTCTATTCGATTTGACTTATTGCTATTCGATTTGTAGTTACAGAATAGGGCTGAATATTTTCGTTTTTATTTAATTTTATACAAAAATTTGGATTCATTATGATTGAAGTTCTAAAAGAACAATGTTTTAAAAAATTGTTCAATATTAAGTACTTACTTTCCGCTGTCATATTCGTAATTGCCGCTATTACAAAAATCACTCGAATTATAAAAATAAACTTACTTACTTTATCGTGTCCGGACATGTCATTCATAAAATTTCGGCCCAGTATCGGGCTACGTCGGTTCCATCTTTGTTGGCAAGCCACAAATCTTCAAGGGTACATCGATGAGGACAGTTTCTGCATTTAAGAAGATGTTCCATATTCTGTGTTTCTCCACAGTCACAGTTCACATCATCTTGGTCTATTTTTCCCCATTTTGCCATGTTTGATTTTACTGTAGCAACCCCCGTTCTTATCCTATTCAAGGTTTTCCACGTTTTAAAGTCTGGCTGGTCCATTGAACCTGGGGAAGTGGAAAATACTCAGGCGGTTCATCCTGCACTGTTCCAAGGAAGCTTTTCCTAGATTTTAGTCGCTTTCGTGGTGTTCGAACTTTGTATAGGGCATGCCGATCGTCCGCGATCTGTTTAATTTTTTCTATGTGTTCTGCAGCGCCTCTGCGTGTTGAGGGTTCTGCAAAACCCGCTGCTCTATATAGATTTGAAAGTGGCGTTGGTTTCATGCACCCCGTTACTATCCTGCATGTCTCATTTAGCGCAGTATCAACTTGTTTGGTGTGGGCAGATCTGCTCCAAACGGGGCACGCATATTCAGCAGTTGAGAAACACAGTGCCTGTGCCGTTGTTCTTAAAACGCCAGGACGTGCGCCCCATTTACTTCCCGTTAGCTTTCTGAGTATACTGTTCCTAGTTGTTACTTTCCCTCTTGTTTTTATGCAATGTTGTCTGTAGCTGAGGGACCGGTCCAGAGTTACTCCAAGATATATAGATTGATTTTTAGTGTAAAAGGAGTTCCTAGGTGGTTTGTCTCCGAATTCAATCTTCTCCTAGTGTTTGGGTCCTTATATCGGTTAGTAGTTCTTCCATTCGTAAGGAGTTGAGTAGCGACTTGGTTTACTGTAACCTTGCAAGGTGGTTTATGTTCTTTTGGATCACCGCTGAGTTTTTTTACAAGGTTCCATGCTATTTTGCTACTATGTGTCATGTCCCTTTTTCGAAATCACTTGAATTATAAAAATAAAGAAATGTTAAATCGTACATAAAAGTGTAGTAAAATGTCAAACCTAAACGCAGTCAAAACGTGTTACAAAATGGCAGCTGTCAAATATGTTTGGTTTGGTTATTTGGGGAAGAGATAGTGTCAGATAACGTCATTATATAACCACCTGCTTAAAGGTCAATTCAGACACATCAGTCCCGTCATAGTCTCGGCGCCGAACCGGTCCTGTTTGGTCACAGAACTATCGACTATCTGACAGCTGGGAAACTGTTTGTCAACTGATGAGTGTGAATGCCGGCAACATATTTGTATTAAAGAATATTTTGTATGACGGATTGTTCGGTTCGGCGCAATCACTGTGACGAGACGTGACTGATGTGTCTGAATCGACCTTTAGGGAGAAGAATCGGTCCGAAATGCTGGTTAAGTAATTTTAGTGTTTAAAAAACAAAAATGTGTGTGTGTATGCATTGGTATAAAATTGTGTTATATTATGAATACATTGATAAACAAATTTTAATTAAGACAAAAACTTTTTTTATATAGCCCCTTGAAACCTTTGGATGCTACTTTTTTTCTTTATTAAGTATTATCATTTGGATATATAGCGTGGTTATGTGGATATTTTTCATCATAATAATATTTTTTAGAACCCAGTTTTCTTGGGGTTCAGTTGGTTGTATTGAAAATGATCCAACTATTGTGAGTGTAAACCAGCTACCTTGTGGGTGCAAAGATTACTTTTTTCCACCATTTGAGCGGCTTTATCTACAACAATCATCATTAACAAACTGTGAATCTCATCTGCCTAACTTATTATGGAGGAGAGGCATATTTTTCTAGTTCTTATGACAGTACTGTACCTTCAAGTTTTTTGGATTCTTTTCTAATGTAAATATTTATGTCATATATGTAGCCAGTAACAAAGTTGGATATTACCCATTTATATTCCTCTTTTTATAGGTTTTTTTATAATGTTTTAAACAATAATTATATTTATACTGTCTTTTGCAATGCATGTAAATGTTTATAAAGAAAAATTATATATTTTTAAAAATTGTTTTTGTTATACTGCTGAAAATTGGCCAAACAATTTGGCACACTAATTTATATAACAATATGACAAGAAATTTCCCACCAAGCCAAATTTTCCGGACAGAGTGGATTATAAAATTATGCGACAACAAAACGGTCTCGCATTTTGTTTTTGTTCCATAAATAAATTCCCAAAACATTTTCTCATCTTTTTACTGAAAGTTCACTATTTTTAATTATAAAATTTCCATTTATAAGTACTAATCTAGATAGAACTATAAAATTTTAAAAATAAATTGCAAATAACTTCAACAAAACGAAAGTAATATTCAATGGAAACAAAGACACCCCACTATACTTTTGGAAAACATTTTAATGAAAGTTGGCGTTAGTTAAACTATTATGATAAATAATTATAAGAATTAATAGATATTCACTACTTCTATCATTCATTTAAATCTGTTTTAGACTGGGCTTGTGGTGGCCAATGGAATCGTATGGTTCAGTTTTTATCTTTATTAACCCAGGCTATAGAGCGTGGGAATATAGAATTGGCTGTAGTATTTAACGGTACAATTGAACAATGCAGGATGAATGAATGGGTTGCTGAACAAGCTAATGTTCGTCAAAAAGTAGGAATGGTATTAAAACATATCAATACTAAAGCAACTCCCCCTCCAAAGGTCTGGTGGACACCACCAACTTGCTTAAGATCTGCTCTGAGAATGGCCCTTCGACATTTAGGAGTGACAGTGGTAAGTTTTATTTTTGGATATTACGGCGTTTTTGGGTGTTTAACTACGTATTTTTTATGTGGTCATAAACTGTATATAACAAATTATATCCATAATTAACAAATATATTACACGATAAATAATATTACCTCTACAGCTGTAGAACTAAATAATACACTGAATATTTTGGGACAAAAGATTAACACTATCAAATGGCTATTATTGATTAGGTATTTGATACTTTTTGGATAGGAGCCATTGATTAAAAAAATGTAACGTGGTAATGGTTTTCTGAAACATTTTTAATTTGGAATTGTTATCCCTGGTCTTCTAAACATTTTTTAAGACAACAGTTTAGTTTGTCTCCTTGTCGAGAAAAATTCTAATTTATGTTATGATGAATAATACGCATCTATGAAATTCTTTTTTAGTGTTAAACTGGATAATCTTTCAGAAATAATTCGATTGAATAACAGGCAGATGATAAATAAGAATTTCTAAGAAACTGAGTTTAACCCGCCTTAAAATAGTTATATCGGACTTGAGTTTTTATCGAACAAACTGAATAATTCTTATTAAGGTTCACTTTTGCGACATGCGCTAACAGAAGATGACCCTGATTAAACACTGAAATTTTTGCGCATGATATATAGATTTCGAAGCAGATGCTATATAATTTTACTTTTAAATTTTCTGAAATGATGAAGCGCACTTCAAATTAAACGGACGGATTATTCAACTTATTTTCGTTTACCTTTGAGAACAGTGATACAATCATTGTCTAATATTTGAATATTCCTGGAATAAATAAAATATAGTATGCAAATATTCAGGGCTTGCCAACAAATAAACCTCAACTAGAGTGGTGTATTAACTATACTCCGTTCACAATTTGTTGATAGCTCACTACAAGTTTAATCCTAATTAGAGAACTGAAATACAGAGAGGACCGGTAATGTTGGATATATTAGTAAAAACCAACCTGAAACTGACGGTTTAAGATGTTTTCGACTAACCCACTGTGTATCTGTAGGAATACAATACAGCGGTCAGCCTTTAATCCGATTACTAAGGTATTTTGGCCGACCAGTGTCGTAGAGTATATGATTCAAACATGTATTTGAACAAAATAAATATATTTTTTAAATTGTATTTTTGTTTTAATAAAACTTATTTATTTTATTCAAAAATAAAAAGTTTCTTGCCATCTGTAAAAGATACATTTATTTAATTAAGGGAAAGGCGCCAAATGTCGCCTGGCAAAATTTTCAATGTGTTTTAAATGTATCCATTATTTTCCAATCCGGAGAAAACTAATAAATATTTTTGAAAAATTTAAACGCAGAATGAAAGATTACATTATTACTAAGGGCAGAAAGTCCCTGAAAACTTCTACAATGTTTATTTTAATATGTTATGTAACAGGGGTGAAAATAAAAGAGAAAATATAGTATAATTTTTAATTGAATATATTGCATCCAAAAGAAACTTTTTATTTATTCTGCCTTTAAATTTTTCAAAGATGCTTTTTAGTTTTCTCAGGATTTGAAAAAATTGATACATTTAAAACACATTGAACATTATGACAGGCGACATTTTGCGCCTTTCCCCTTTAATACCTTACGATTACAACTACTATTACTTACCTTATATAATTACGATTAGAAAACTATTCAAAATAAATAGGATCAACTTCGGAATCCGAGTCGTTTGAGGGTTAATAATTATCGGTTGTGTCTCTACGGTCGCATCAATTATTTTATCAAGATCTCACATTTTTTGTTCTTCTTCTATTACATGTCTTACTGCATCTTTCCAGTTTTGTTCTGTAATGTGTTGTAAAGACTCGTATAACAATTCACGTACAGCTTGTATTTTATATGACGTATTTTTTCTAGCCACATAACTTTTCATTTGTGCCCAAATGAGTTCAATTGGATTTATTTCGCAGTGGTAGGGTGGAAGTCTAAGGACTGTGATGTTTCGCCTTTCCGCCATTTTGTCAACTATGTATTTCTTGAACTTAGATTTGTGTTGCTGGGCAATTTTTAAAAGTTCTGCTTTTACCATTCTATCTTCGTAAGGCAGATACTTATTCCGCAGCCAGTCAAGAATATCCTGTTTCTTTCACGCAGTCGTTGGAAGTCTTTCTACTAGTCATGAATGATAAGGTGCATTATCTAATACTATAATTTAATTTGGTGGTATGTGTTCAATCATCTGCACAAAATACTCTTGGAAAACATCAGCTGGCATCTCGTGATAGTCTTTTGTGCTTTTGGACTGAAATTCCAATAAACCATGCTTAAGAAATCCTTTTTCACTGCCAATGTGAGAAATTATTAATCTACTGCCTTTACTAGAAGGTGGGGAGATACCAGTAGACCAAAAACATTGTTTTCGTTTGTAATAACTTCACCCTTTCAAGTTAAGTTTCGAATATAAACTAAACAGACGAGGCACGTGGCCAAAGCCGGCATCTATACCCATTATATTATTAAAAATCTGGGTAATTCCATTCTAATTATCTTGCAACGGATAGTACCTTCGGATATGAATACCATGTTTTCTAGTAAAGTGATTAAACGCGAAGATTAGTATTGAAATATTCAAAGAGATAAGGTATTCTTATTTACAAAATTGTTAATGGTTAAATTATTATTTTTATTAATATAATATAATAACCAACATTAGCCGTGAAAGTTTTAATTGTTTTTTGCTAAATATATTAGTATTAAAACATTATTAATATTAATCTTAATGAATAAACACCTCAGGAATGCCTATGATGAGACATGTTTAACGACCGTTTTATGACTTTAAGGCATATTTCGTGCTATCAACAATTTGTGAACAGATACAAACCATTAATTGCCTGCATCTCAGAAACACATAGAGAGAGTTAACTTAATGATACTGTAATAAATATAGATCGTTACAGCAGTGTGTGCTCAGAAAGCAAGAAAATCATCCTCTGTCATGGCCTTTATCAACAGATTAATGTATTTACATAGGTGACCAAAGATATTAATATATATATATATATATATATATATATATAAAGATCACTCAGACGAGTGGTGGGTTCTTATATCGGTCTCTAGGTGGAGAAATAAAAGACAAAGTTGATAGGATACTTTATCTATTTTGAAGACGTTTCGCTTTCGAGTTTTGAAAGCATCATCAGTTCATCTTAAAAAGACATGTAGCAGTCAATGTTATTAACAATAATGTGAATGAAACTAAGTAAATGGACATAATACGCTGATTTTGTATAAACAATTAAGTAACTAACAACATATATGAACTTATAAAATTAGCACAGCAAATGACCATGTGGTCTAATTTTTTTCCCGGCGACACTTGTAGGGCTTTGATCGGTAACTTCATTTACACTACTTTTATAATTTTTATCAGTATCACTTATAATGCTACCTAAAGTTAAAATCAAAGCTTAATAATCATAAAATAGTTGGAAGTTATCTATGATTTTCTTGGTTCTTTCTCACGAATTAACATTAAATAACATTTAATTTACTTTAGACCACATGGTCATTTGCTGTGCTAATTTTATAAGTTCATATATGTTGTTAGTTACTTAATTGTTTATACAAAATCAGCGTATTATGTCCATTTACTTAGTTTCATTCACATTATTGTTAATAACATTGACTGCTACATGTCTTTTTAAGATGAACTGATGATGCTTTCAAAACTCGAAAGCGAAACGTCTTCAAAATAGATAAAGTAGCCTATCAACTTTGTCTTTTATTTCTCCACCTAGAGACCGATATAAGAACCCACCACTCGTCTGAGTGATCCTATATATATATATATATATATATATATATATATATATATATATATATATATATATATATATATATATATATATATATATTGGATTTATTAGTGACAAACCATAAGGGCATTAAACATGAAATAATTGTGCCAAAAATAGGTGACCATCATATGTCATGCATGATACTAAAACACTAGATGGTAAGGCCAAATTTGATCTTGTAAAATAGACAGCCAAATAAATAGCATGCGTAACAATTGCTATTTATTGCTATCTAACTGGGTGTACAACAATTCAGTAAACATAAATATATTAGCTAATGAATTGATAAAAACCGTTATAAGTACCTTAAAAAAACCATGCTCCTGTTCAAGAAAAATATATCAACATAAAGGGCTAATAACTTATGGTGGACACTAGAAATTTTGTATGCATAAATACTTGTGATATCTGTACAAAAGAGCAATGACAACACAATTGCATACAGATTGGGAAAGCTTTAAAATACAAAGAAATATCACTAATGGGATGAAGCAAAAGGTGACCCCAAGAATATGTGTAAATCAATTAAGCTCTTAGTATCAATTAAAACGCAACAAAAATATTATACACAACTTTGAAGGCCAGCTAGAAATTATTTTAGATAGATTCTGTATCGGATCAATGAGTTTTTACGGTCTGAGTCATTCCCAGATTCATGGAAGTTGTCAATCGTTACCCCTATAGAAAAAAACCAAATACTGTGTGTTTGGGAAAGTATTTAGTGTTCATTTTCATATTTTACATTTTATACTTTTCTTTTAGTGTACTATAATGTGATATAATTTAATCGTATATTACGACTTCCGTGTGGTGCGAAAAACAAGAACAGCGTCGAAATCTAGGCGTGGTGTCGCATTTTAGAAGAAAGTCTTTAATGACAACGGGGATGGACTGTGAAATATGAAGAATTTCGTTCCATCAATGCAGTTTCAATCTACAAAAAGCTCCTTAATAGCTATTAATAAACGTATGGTTACATACATGGAAGAAAATAAACTTAAGCCAATACCAGGCCGGTTTTATAAATCATAACCCATGAGAGAGTGCACTATAGTCAGTCTCATTTGAGTGGAAAAAGGTTTTAAAAAATTTGCAAGTGATAGGTGCAGTGTTTCTCGACTATCGTTGAGAATTCGGTGTATTGGGACTAAACCTATGTGTAATTTATTTAAATAATATCGTAAAAATATGCAAAAAATGTAAAATTCAGTTATTCGCCGATGACATCTTGATTTATATTATTGGAACAGATATTAAAGTAACAGTTGAAACTCTAAATAGGTAGTGAATTAAAAATTTTTGAAAAGTGGTTAGGTAATATAGTGGTTATATAATATAGTGGTATATACAGGGTGTTTGGTAGGTCGATGGAAATTTTTTAAGGGATAATAGAGGACGCCATTTGCAAAATAATTATCTAAGCGAGATACTTCCCTGACATACAAAATGCCTTACGTATTACTTGCTCAGATTGCAAAAACCATTTTTTGAATCTTAATGCATTGTTAAAATAACCTTCATTAATGAAACGGGTAAGAAAGGTAAAACACAACAACGATACATCATGCTTTTTGCAACATATATTATGCCTTCTTAAGTATTTACATAAACTTCAGAAAACAGTCATTGTTGTTCAAAATGAGAACCACCATTCCTAATGCATGCTCTTGCCCTGCGTCGTATTTCTGATGTGGTGATTTTTAACCTCTGTTCTGTCCTTATAATGTCAGATGCTTCGATAATCCTTTCCATTAAATAAGCTTAAGTTCGGATTGGACCTTGATAAACAAGTTCTTTGAATCTGCCCTAGATGTGGTAGTCCCACGATGTGGTAGTCGCGCGATCTAGCAGGCCACAAAATCGGTCCAGTTCGTCTGATCCACCTATTGGGATAGTGATTGTTGAACCAAGCCGTAACAGCACGGTGCGCAATGTGCAGGGCATCCATCATGTTGATACACCATTCTTCGTCTGAGGGCGAGGGGTAAATCTTCTAAGAGTGGTGGTAATTCATTCTCTAGAAAGTGTAAGTACACTTGACTATTTAACCTACCTGGCAAAAAGTAATATCCTATTAACTCTTGTCCGATAACTCCTACCCAACCGTTGACACTAAATTTTTGCTGAAAATATGTTTCTTTCGTTAGATGGGGATTGTCATGTGCCCAGTAATGCAGGTTGTGAAAATTTGATATTCCTTCTCTATTAAAACTGTATTCATCAGTCCATAAAATACTTTTAAGAAAATTACCATCGTTGATGTCTGCATCTAAAAAAAGCGGCAAAAATTTACCCTTCTAATTGGATCACCGTCTTGAAGACCTTGTACTGGCGTGTAATGATAAGGGTAGCGTGCATCTTTGTGCACTAACGACCAGACCTTCCATTGCGAGACATTTAACTGTCGAGCAACCTTTCAGACGCTTGTGGTAGGATCATTCGTAACAGCTTTCAAAATTTGGGCGTCTATACCAGGACCGTAACGTCCAGGATTAATACCGAAAACAGAATTGTTAACTCTACCAGTTTCACTTACATGTGAAAGTCGCCAATTAAGGTAACGGCGCTGATATTCTCGACGTGCTGCAGATGCATTTCCATCACTCCAGCCATAGAGAAACAGAATGTCTGCGTACTCTGCATTCGAAAACGAAGCCATCACAACTAATCCATAAATCACGTTATGCAGATACACAGTCTGGTTGTTCACTCAACCAAAGTTCACAATCGTAATGCACAAAAAACTCACAAGAAACTCAAAACACAATTCGGATGTCAAAACAGTAAAACGCACCTTTCATACACATACAATAACCATGTTTATAAACCAAAATAAACCACTTCATAGCAGGTAGATTGTTTGTTAGCATACTAGGTAGATTGTTTTTTGTTTATTATTCGTTCGGAGAAAGACGAGAGCTAATGGAAATTTTAGTGATGTAGGTTTACATTTTTATTCCATTCGTAAAACAGGGAGGTAGTACGATTAGATAATTTTTTAACATAAAATAGACGGTTGTCGAATATTGACAAATTTAACTTTATTTCGGAAACCTTAACAGTTTGAGCGATACATTATTAGCAAAAAATTTTGCAAATGGCCTCCCCTATTATCCCTTAAAAACTTTCCATCGACCTACCAAACACCCTGTATAATAGTGGTTAGGTTAAATCGAAAAAAACAAATTTATGTTAAAAACAGACAAACAGAATCATAAATATAGAAAATGTTGATAACTTTATTTTTGCAAATTAAGACGATTGAGAAGGTAAATGAAATTAAATAGTTAGGTGTAATCATAGATAGATACTTAACTTTAGGTAATCATGCTACAAATATTACAAACAAAATGGCAAGAAAAGTAAACTTACTTAATGTTCAGAATAGGTAAAGATCTTTCTAAAAATACTAAGTTAACAATATAAAACTATCATTCATCTAATCTATCTAATTAGCCTACTAATCTTCGGTCCATCTTTGGACATAGGCCTCCATAATCCTTTTCCATTCTTCTCTGTCTGTCGCTACAGTCATCCACCTAGAGCCCACGTGCTTCTTGATATCATCTGCCATCTCATTTGGGCCTTCCTCTGCTTCGTTTATATTCCCACGGTCTCCAACTTATAATAATTTTGTTCCATCGGTCTTCTTTTTGCCTTATATTGTGTCCGGCAAATCTCCATTTCAATTTTGAAACTTCTTGTCTAACATCCCTCACTTTTGTTTTCTCTCTTATCCACTCGTTTCTTTTTTATCCATTAGTCTTATGTGCAACATTTGTCTTTCCTTTGCTCTTTGGGTTTTTATGATTTTGTCCATGTTTGCTTTTGTAAATGTCCACGTTTGGGAACCATAAGTAAGAACAGGGCGTACGCATTGATTGTATACTTTGGTCTTAAGATGCTGTGGATATCTTTTGTTTTTAAGAATGTAACTTACTTTGCCAAATGCCGCCCATGCCAGTCTAACTCGTCTCTTTATCTCTGCTGTTTGTTTCTCTTTGTTAAGTTTTATAGTTTGACCAAGATATATACAGGGTGGTCCTTAAGTAATTGTACGAAAAGAAACCGCAGATTCTACTCTTTAAAATATTACGATTTTAAGCCAACTTGCTTTAATAAAATGTTGATATTAAAAAAGATACAGGGTGGAAATTTAAAATTTTATTTTACGCTATAACTTTCATGTTTGTAAACATTTATGTATAAAAATTTAAAAATGGGTACTACTCAATATCAGGAATTATAATTTAATACATATTTTGATATAGCCAACAGAGGGCGCCACATATGCCACATACGTGGCATACATTTGCACTTAACTTTTGTGTTCTTCAAGTTACCGATATTTTTGATAAAAAAATATTTAAGATACATTATTTTAACAATAAAAAGGTATACCTGTTAATAACTTCAAAACTCAACAGTTTTCGAGATAATCGCATTTTACAAATCAATTGCATAATTCTGATTTAACGCAATTACTCCAGACAATGAAAGAAAAATAGATAAAAACATCAATACTTCTGAATTTTGTTATAAAATACATTTAGTAAAGTTAGTAGTTAACGAAGTATTAAATAAAATAAATATATAGAGATATAGGATAATAATAATAGAATTTGATAAAAGAACAGAATAATTGGATTTTACATCAAATATTTTACGTTTTATATTAAATTGAAAGTCATAATCAAAACATTTTATTTACAATCCAAATTAATAAATATTTACACTAAATAACATTAAACTTTTTGTCAAAGTAAGTGTTCGATATGTCCACCATTTTCTTTAATTCATTTGTCAATACATTCCATAAAATATCGTCTCATATTAAATAGCATCATTGGTTCTAAAGAAACTGCTGCAGTACTTATTATAAGTATTTATAAGAAGTATAATAATAGGTGTTCTTTTGGGATTTGTATGAATTAAATAATTATATTAATATCTTACCACATGACTAAGGAATATGACTACCACGAACAATAAAACGTTCAGGAAAGTTGTTTTTAAATGCTGTTCTCACTCCCCTTTCTCTGTATTGTATTGGTGTACCATCTTGTATAAACCAAGTATTTAGCCCTAAGTTTGATGACAATTCTTCCAAAAAATCAATAAAATCATTTTATAAAAAATGTAAATAAATCTCACCATTCAAATTGCAAGGTAATTTGCATATCCGTAAAATATCATTCAAAATTCTTATTCAAAATGCATGTTTTATGGTTTGGAACCATTGGCCATTATTTTTTACGGATATGCCAATTATCTTGCAATTTGAATGGCGAGATTTATAAAATATTTTATAAAATTGAAATTTTTTTATAAAATGATTTTATTGATTTATTGGAAGAATTGTCATCAAACTTAAGGCGAAATATGTGGTTTCTACAAAATGGTACTACATTACAGAGAAAGCGGAGTAAGACAGTATTTAAATACAACTTTCCTGAACGTTGGATTGTTCGTGGTAGTCATATTCTTGTGGTAAGATAATAATATAATTATTTAATTCATAAAAATTTCAAAAAATTACTTATAACACTTATAATAAATACTGCAGCAGTTTTTTTAGAACCAATGATGCTATTTAATATGAGACGATATTTTATGGAATGTATTGACAAATGAATTAAAGAAAATGGTGGACATATTGAACACTTACTTTGACAAAAAGTTTAATGTTATTTAGTTTAACTATTTCTTAATTTAGATTGTAAATCCAATGTTTTGATTATGACTTTAATTTAATACAAAACGTAAAATGTTTGATGTAAAATCCAATTATTCTGTTATTTATCAAATCCTATTATTTTATCCTGCTGATATATTTATTTTACTTAATAATTCGTTAACTATTTACTTTATTAAAAGTATTTTATACCAAAATTCAGAAGTATTGATGTTTTATTTTAATTTTCTGTCGTTGCCTAGAGTAATTGCGAGAAATCAGGATTAGGCAGTTTATGCGATTATCTCGAAAACTGTTGAGTTTTGAAGTTATTAACAAGTATACCTTTTTTTTGTTAAAATAGTGTATCTTTAATATTTTTTATTAAAAATACCGGTAACTTGAAGAGCAAAAAAGTTAAGTGCAAATGTATGCCACATATATGGCATATGTGGCGCCCTCTATCAGCTACATCAACAGTATATATCAGATTATAAATTTCTGATATTTAATAGTACCCAGTTGTAAAATTTTTATACATAAATGTTGACAAACATGAAAGTTATAGCGAAAAATAAATTTTAAATTTCCACTTTAACACCCTGTATCTTTCTTACTATCTACATTTTATTAAAGCAATTTGACTTAAATCGTAATATTTTAAAGTATAGAATCTACGGTTTCTTTTTGTACAATTACTTAAGGACCACCCTGTATATAATCCTGAACTTGTTCTATTTCATCTTGTCCGATTCTCATTGTGATGTCTTCATCTGTATTTGTTATGGTTTTGGTCTTGCTGTAATTCATATTACGGCCTATCTTTCCAGCTTCTACGTCCAGTTCTTTCATCATTTCAAATAATTCTTTTTTATCGGTTATCAATACGATGTCATCAGCGTACCTTAGATGGTTCAAGCGTTGTCCACAATTTTTATACCTTTTTCTTCCCATTCTAATCTTTTAAAAGTATCTTCAAGAGCCTGATTGAAAAGTTTCGGTGATATTGTATCACAATGTCTCGCGCCTCTATTTATTTGTATTGATTTTGTTCCTTCATATACTTTAATTGTTGTTTTGGCTTCCTTATATATATATATATATATATATATATATATATATATATATATATATATATATATATATATATATATAATATATATATAATATATATATATATATTATATTGTAGCAGGCGCCCCTGTATTACCTCTACGTGCACTCAAGGCGCCGAGTTCCCGAGTTCAAGCGAGACGCGTCGACCACAGTCGAACTTCCCCACTGCCGAGCCTCCCGGAGATCGGTGCTATAAAAGCGAGATTCAGCGGAGAATTCCTCATTCAGCGATTGAAATCTCAGAGAATACCCTACATGCTATAGACTTTTGAGTTTCTCGTATGCTGTGATGTGTGAATCTTAGTTAGGTATATAATAAATAAAATATTTAGCGTTCCTTCCTCGGCTCGTTAATTTATTTAATTTATCACACCATCCTACATCTGGCCCCCCACGTAAAGCCTGCTTCAAGTCTCGACAAGTCAATTGCAGTCATTTAGTTATTAAATATTTATACATCATAAGAATCCCGAATATCGAGTGCTCTCGCGGGGACTGGTAAAGCGGTTGCAACCTTGGCTTTGTTTAGTCTACTTACTTAGCGATTTTAGAATTATTATTTCGATATTATTAAGGACTTTAGACAAATGATTCGTCATCAGTGACTTTGATTAAGTCAAATTTCTTAATAAAAGAAATATTCTGTTATAACTATTAAGGATTTTAGACAAATCATTCGTCACCAGTGACTTTGATTGGTCAAATTTCTTGATAAAAGAAATATTCTGGTATAACTATTAAGGATTTTAGACAAATCATTTGTCATTAGTGACTTTGATTGGTCGGATTTCTTAATAAAAGAAACATTCTATTGTCATTATTAAGGAGTTTAGACAAATTATTCGTCATCCGTGACTTTAATTAGTCGGATTTCTTGATAAAAGAATGATCGCGATATTAAGGTTAGGAATTTTAGACAAATCATTCGTCACTTTGACTTTGACTAGTCGAATTTCTTAACAAAAAAATCGATACAGGCACTCGCTTATACAGGCAGTGTCCGTGTCATTCTTTCGAAATAAATTTAATCAGTAAACAAATAGTATCAGATCTCGCGCATATTCATAGATTTCAATAGGATATTCATTCCCTGGACTGTATTTTGTCGAAATCTGTGAAGATTTAAACTTCAAAGGATCGAATTGAGCTTTCGCTTATTCTGAGCTTGGCTTTGTCTTGTCTTGACTTGTCTTGTCTTGTCTTTGTCTTGAAAAGATTTCCGACGCCGATGCCTTAACAGGGTTACCCTTATTGCTCACTGATACCGCAGCAGTATGGTGGCAAGGCGTCAAAAGTGAGGTAAACACGTGGAAAGAGGCTGCCCAGCTAATCAGGAGAGCATTTTCCCCCAGTAAACCTCCCTACCAAATCTATGTCGACCTATTCTCTGTGAAGCAAGACCCAAACGTCCCGATTGATGAATTCATAACCAAAAAGAGGGCACTACTTGCACAGCTCCCGTCACAGAGACACGACGAAGAAACACAGATCGACATTATCTATGGGCTCCTATGTATACATTTACGGAAAGAGATGCCTAGAGATTCTATTCGAACGTTCGCAGAGCTACTAGAACGAGGCAGGCAATGCGAACAGATCCAGAGAGAAGCTGAAGTACCAGTCATACTCGAGGCGACGCAAACCACGAAGGCCGAAAACCTGTCTAAACGCAACAAGCCCTTGCGCTGCGGATTTTGCCACTTCCGCGGGCACACGACAGAGGAATGCAGAAAGCGTCAGAGCAAGACGGCAACCAAGACTAAGGAGGTCACGAGTAATCCAGGTCCAGAGAGGAAAGCGACGAATAAAGAGAACGCACTTGAGCAGCCCACTGTATCTTGTTACGGTTGCGGTAAAATCGGTTATTATAGGAGTAACTGTCCGAACTGCTCTCACAGAAAAGACGTCACAACTCAATCGATCCATTTCTATGTAGTGAGCGGTTTAAGTAATTTCACCTCTCAAGTACCAACGATACCAATTACTGCCGCTGGAATTACGGGACTAGCTTACATAGACACAGCCGCGAAGACCTGTGTCGCAGGACAGACACTGTACGATTGTTTGAAGAAGAACAAATCCTGCGTTTTTAAGAAACAAAAAGCCCAGATAAGTTTAGCAGATGGCCACACTCAGTTAAAGGATATACTCTCGACAACAATTTCGGTGCAAATAGGAGGCCGTACAATCCACACCGATTTTGTAGTCCTTCCTGACGCCGAAGACAATCGCACGCTACTCGGCATAGACTTTTTGGAAAAAGCGGCGATGGTTCTCAACATCCCGCAGAGATATTGGTTCTTCGCCGACTCTCCAAGCAAAATACATGAGTTCTTAGATTCGAAACAGAGCCGAACTTCAGAAATTATTCACGGAAAGCCAACCGCCGAGATATCGGCACTTTACTCTGCTAATTGAACAAGAGAAACCCAGGTCTCCATTCCTGGAGTTTCACGCATCGCCCCTTCCACATGAAGAAGCGGATGAGGTTCCATGGATCCTGCAGCCGATCGACGAGCAGGTCAACATAACCAGAGATTCTGAGAGCTACGATCCGGACGCCATTGAGAGCATATTCAGAGACGCGATGCCACTGTCCTACTCACCTATAAAGAAAGATCCCAGACGCAAACGACCAAAACTAGATATATGTAGCGTCGACGTGACACTGAGGTCTACCGAAGCTACCGAATTAGATGAGCAGCAAAGAATCGCACTGAATAATGTGTTGAGAGAGTACCATGATGTATTTGGTGAAACCGGCCCAGCTACGCCCTACGCTCAACATCGAATACAGACACAGGAGCATTTACCGATTGCCAGTGCTCCATACCGACTTAGCCCATCACGCCAAGCTAGTTTGAGAGAGAGTGGATGATACGTTGGCTAAGGGGATCATAGAAGAGAGTGATACTGCATGGGTGTCACCTGTAGTACTGGTCCCCAAAGATAACGACGATATAAGGGTATGCGTGGACTACCGTCGTTTAAACAATATTACTGTTCCAGATCGCTACCCATTACCGAGAATACGAGAATAGACGATTTACTACACGCTGCCAAGGGATGTGAGTACATGTCAAGTCTCGACCTTCAATCTGGATATTACCAGAGCTTTAGAGCTACCCTCGACTCTGTATCCATTCTGGTGTACTTAGATGACATTGTAGTGAGATCAGCGTCTTTCGACAAACACCTAACTGATCTAAGAGTAATTTTTACTCATCTAGGGAAATTCAAACTGAGGGCCAACCGCCGAAAATGTAAGTTTAGCTGCGACACCATCCGATACCTAGGGCACGTCATCACCAAGGCTGATATCGGTAGGGACACAGCGAAAATAGATCCAATTTTGTTACTACCAGAGCCTAAGAACGTCAAGCAGCTTCTCACTTTCATAGACATGTTCTTGGTATAGAAGGTTTATACCAGACTTTGCCCGGAAGGCGAGACCCCTAACGAACCTGACGAAAAAGAAATCTGTCTGGAAGTGGGAAAAGGCCCAGAAGGACGCCTTTGCGGAGCTTAAGAAAAGTCTGATGACCGCACCCATTTTAGGACAAGCTGACGATAGTCTCCTTTTTGTGATAAAGACAGATGCCAGCTCCTATGCTCTTGGGGCAGTATTAGTCCAGGGGGAGGGTGAGAACGAGCACCCAATAGAATACGCAAGCCGACTGTTGACCGATGCGGAAAAGAATTACTCGACCACGGAGCGCGAAGCTTTGGCCATTGTATGGGCCGTGTCCAAATTCCGAGGGTACATAGAGGCGTCCGAGACGATTTTGATTACTGACCACCAGCCATTGAAGTGGCTCATGAGCCTGAAGACTCCTACAGGTCGACTAGCTCGATGGTCACTTCAGCTGCAGCCGTATAACCTGAAGGTTCAGTATGCACCCGGCAGGGTCAACGTAGTAGCGGATTTTCTTTCCGCTACTACGTTTCTTTCTGTGCCACCTAATCCGAGGACTGCCCCCTTTGCAATGTAGTTATAGACCTTCCTCGTTAAACTGAGAAGGATATGAGATCGAAACAGCTTTCCGATCCTGAACTTATGGTCATCATATCAGCACTAGAAAACCCTGATTTTCAAGAGACCGACCGTAAGTGGTTTATCCGTGGCTACCTTATGCACCAAGGGGTCCTCTATCGTTATGGTGAGGGAGAAGAGGATGGCAACGCTAAGGTAGTAGTCCCTCTCTCTGACAGACCAGATATCCTAGAGGCACACCACAGCGCAGAGACTGCTGGCCATTATGGCATCGACAAAACTTACCACAGAATTTCTAAACGGTACTACTGGAGCAAAATGAGACAGGACATCGCCAAGCATGTAGCCGCTTGTTTAGAGTGTCAACGATACAAAGTCGCCAACCGAAAACCAGCTGGACTAATGCACACTTCAGCGAGTACCCAGCGTTTTGAGGTACTGGCTATCGACCTTTTTGATCCACTACCAATTTCCGATGATGGTAATACCTGGATATTTATTGTAGAAGATACCGCAAGTCGTTGGGTGGAACTGTTTGCGCTTCCAGAAGCGACGGCGGAAGCATGCGCCAGTGTCCTCTTGGATGATGTGTTTCTACGTTATGGGTTACCCCGTCGGATAATAAGCGACAACGGCGTTCAATTTATTTCCGCTGTCATCCAGAAGCTCACGTTCTGCCTGGGTATCAAGCAATCGTTTATTCCCATGTACCACGCGGAAGCGAACCCAGTGGAAAGGAAAAACCGGGATTTGAAGACCCAACTCTCCATCTTAGTTGGAAGGGAGCACCGTACTTGGAGTAAACACTTAGCTGCGATACGATTCTCTATGAATTCAAGCAGATGTGACAGCACAGGTTACAGCGCTGCCTATTTGACCTTCGGACGAGAGCTACGGACGCCATCCGATGTTACGGACGATCTCAGTTCGATTGTCCAGAATGAGAATTTTATCGCCGAAATTTCACCAAAGTTACGGCGATTAGCCGACACACTTGTACTCGCGAAAGAGATTACGGAAGCGACGCAAGACCGCAACCAAGAATACGAGAATCTGAAACGCAGGCCTGGTCCAATCTACAAACCAGGCGATGGGGTTCTGTTACGCTGCCACTTAGTAACGCCGCGAAGGGCTATTCTGCTAAGTTAGCTCCCCGCAGGGACGGTCCATATGAGATAGTTTGCCAACGAGGTCCTTGTAGTTATACCATTGCCAGCCCGGACGAGCCGAACGTTCCTTTGGGGGTATATCACGCCTCTGACCTCACTCTTTATAAGGGTGATACTGAACCTTCACCTCCAGCCGTAAAGAATCTACACAAACGCGGCAGACCTAGGAAGGAGAAAGGCCCTTCAGACTCCTCTGTTACTCCTGATCCACAGAATCGCCCTGCAGTTTCTGACAGCTTGTCGAGGCGACTTCGCAGTCAGAGGGGGAGATTTTAGCAGGCCGCCCCTGTATTACCTCTACGTGCACTCAAGGCGCCGAGTTCCCGAGTTCCAGCGAGACGGGTCGACCACTGTCAAACTTCCCCACTGCCGAGCCTCCCGGAGATCGGTGCTATAAAAGCGAGATTCGGCGGAGAATTCCTCATTCAGCGATTGAAATCTCAACCACGCGCGAGAGAATACCCTACATGCTATAGACTTTGGACTATATTTATGATGTCATCTTTAGCGTTTGTTTCTACTCATTCAACCACACCTTAATTTTTGCTCTTCAATACTATTTTTGTTAAATAGATCTGAAATTTATAATATTCAAATAATAAAAAATAAAGCCTTACGATGTATATTAAATAAAAATAGATATACAAACACAAAAAGCATGTTACAGAAGCTAATTTACTAAGTGTAAATCAACAAATTGTATATAACACACTTATTTTCATTTACAAAATAATACATGGGCTAGCTTCACAAAATTTATTAGAAAACCGTTTTCAGAGAAATTCATAGTTACGAAACTAGGTCAAGATTATTACGATAATTTTTATATGGAAAAAGTAAATACCAACTACAGCCAAAATAATCTTTATTTTAATTTTCTTAAATATGACAATAACAGTACTAAAAACTGTGAAACATTAAAAAACATTGTAGAGTACAGTTTCTTAGTTATAACTTTATGTTTTGAATTTAAAGATTTTTTATCTAATTACTTTATAAAAATCAGGTTGTTTATTGTATAGCAATGTTTTTGCCAATAAAATTTATTCTATTCTGAAAGTATGTAAGTATATGTATGCCTAGTTTTATATATGATTAGTCAGAGGAAGAATAAAGTGGTTAGAAGGATCTCAGTCACCTGATTTAACGTCGTGCGATGTTTTTCTATGAGGGAGTACTCAGGTCAATATGATTGATAATTGATCTTAAAGGTATATTTCTCTTGCGAAAAAAATTAAATTCCCTAATACTAAAGATCAAGTTCACCATGAAACCATAATCGCAAGAAAAGCCAACAGAAAATGTGGGCACATCGTGTAAGTTGCTGAGTTATAAAAACTGTAGTGGATCATGTTACCTGAATATGCGAATTGACTGATGTGATATGATGATGATCTAATGATCTATACATCCAAAAATTTAACACAGCAATAACGAGCAAAGACGAGAATGAAACAAACATCTATAGAGATTGGAGTTAATGTTAATGTGATTCGTCTATTATCTGTGTTTATGACGTACGTACTAATCTTGTGTTGTAAAATATATATCCATTATGATAAAGATAAAGAGAGGAAAGCCTAGAATAAAAATGGGATCTCTCATCATCGAGATGGGAACAGGTGTGAAGAAAGACCACCACCACAAGACAAGACAACTATCTCTTGAGTCAGACATATACACAATACCCTCAGACAATGCATAGGAACCGGAAAATAAAGAAACGGTATTAACCAAATGAAATTTAAGATCTTTTTCTTCTTCTTTCGTGTATGTAGGCTTTAAAGCCTGTTTCTTCTTCAATGTTAGCCTCCTAAATTATTTAAATTATCGCAATACTTCTTCGACTCTTTGGTGACTTATCTCGTGCTATTCGTAATATCCTATCCTCTGCCATTCTACTAATGTGTTCGTTCCACTCTTGTTTCCGTTTTGTCGCCCATCCATTTATGTCTTTTATATTGCATGCTTTTTCTATTGTTGTCGTACTTCTTCTTCAACATCTCCGTAACTATAGTAAAATTCATTAAGCGATGCAGGAAGATATAAACATTAAATCGTGTCCGAACCGGTATGAGCTGCTTACAACGTCGGCAGACGAAATAAAGATGGACATTTCGGTTAGTTTTTAAATATTTTTTAAGAATTGTTACTTGCATTTATGCATAAAATATTTATTAATTTTATAAATTGGTTATTTTTTTTACTTACTATGTATTCAGTGATACCATTAATTTATTTACTATGCAATAAACACGAATATTTGAGAAAAGAAAAAAAAAATAATAAAGTGTCATAATTATACTGTTACTTATCGGAACGAGTAGACTCATTTGGAACATCTTTAACAATTATCTGTTAAATTTATCATTGTTTATATGCCCTGCATCGCTTAATGAAATAAGGTATAGTTATATGTATTCCCAGATGTCTAAACCTTGCTTCCTGCTTTATTATTTTGCCATCAATTTCGATTTTACATCGTAGTGGGTATTTAGATGTTGTCATACATTTGGGTTTTTCTGCTGATATTATCATATTGTATTTCTTGGCTATTGTATTGAAGATGTGATCTTTGGAGCTCGTCTCAGAATCTTTTACATATTTTTCTTTTATCCTTAAAGAAAATAATATTAAAATAACAAAATAAAATAATCATTCAAATAATAAATAAAAGTAAACAAAATATTCAAATTCAAATTATTTAAAAACAAAAAAATGTCATAGACGGAATCTGATGAAACGAAATGAAACGTGGCTGAAACCTACTCAGTTTTGTAATATTATTATGATGTGATGAGATGTGATGATCGTCAGGATGGATATGGTGGTATAGCAACAATAATTAAAAGTAACATTCAAATCAATCATTTAATTAAAGAAACTTAATGTCTAAGTATCAAAATTAACAACATAATTATAGGTAATGTCTGTTCACCACCAAAAGCTAGGAATTTTCATGATAAAGCAACTACAATCTTCAGATCTTACAACCACAGCCAACTAGCATCATGGGATACATGATTATAAATCACAGGATGTGGGAAATAAAGTGAATAATATAAAGAAGAGAATTAAATTTCACCTGCTCTACACAGTTATTGATAATAATGAATGATGCCTCTAATCTTTGTGTTAAGAAAATAACATTTCGCTTATGGAGATCAGTGTTGCCAAAACTCTCGGGCACTCTCATTTGCACGGATGTCCAAGATATTCCCTTTGCTTAATTTTTTGAATTTTTATTTTCAATTAACATTTAACTGTAAAGTCAGAATAACTACTAAATAAAAACCTTATTATCATTATGTAGTCAGAGAACGACATAAAATCGCTGACATACGCACATCGTATTATTTTAAGTTGCAATTAGTAATTAGATATACGCATTCCAGGCGGTCCGTTTATATGCTTTTAAAACTTTAATAGGCGGCAAAATGCATGATTTAACTAAGCAATATTTTCTACTGATTTCTATGATTCATGGCATATGGTATTCTCATCGAAAAACAAATAAACTGTCGTTACTATAATTAAAATAAGATAAAATAAAATTATCTTTTGTAAATACTATTTATCTAATTAAAATCATTTTCCCTACTTTTCATCTCTTGTTTCGAATGGGCACTTTTGGTCAATTACGTTCAAAAACATTAATTTAATTCATGTCTGTTGAAACGAAAATACAAATTATACAACCCTAAATTGTGCTTGTGTGTGTTGTGGCAACGCCGCGTTTCTATTGTCCATAAGAAATACATGGACCTATCTCCGCAATGTTATTTTCTTAACGTGGAACGTAGTATAGTATAAGATTAGTACCGCCAAATGATAATCTAAGCACATTGGATTTAACAATCATTAGTAGCTGCCTTAGCCCATTAGCAAATAATTTCAGATCACGGAAATAGGTCCTCTGCTGCTTGGTCTGCAACTTAATTGTAATCACACTACTATCCACAGATGTTCAGAGAGGCTATGACCTCTCCCCAGCCGCACTAAAGAATCCAATACAGATTGAGACCGGGAACATAAAGGCTGTAAACAGCACACTTATTCATATTCTTAGTGATCGAAGTTTAATCAACTGTAATAATGGCTGCTACAATCGCAAACGAAACGTTACGAAGAAATAATTATAGACTCTGCGTATAAAACCGAAAAGAATCTCATCATTACAGATAACCTAGCTTTAAAAAAATTAAAAATCTGCAAAATTCATTAGTTATTTATTTACACTTATTATATTTTAGATGTGCACAATGGATGACCATCACCAAGAAGTAATCGCTTATTGTAGAGAATATGGATTTCATGGATTATTAGCAGATGATGCTGAATATGCTGCATTTGACCCACCTAGATATTTTTCATCAGAATACTTAAAACTCACTTATAAGGTGGTTATTTAAACTTTGTGGAATCATGATTTGATATTATATTTTTAATTTAAATATTTTAGGGATCCATTGAAACAAAAGAATACATGATTAGTGAACTAACAAAGACTTTAAAAATCACACAAGAACAAGTTTGCATTATGGCAGCTCTTCTAGGTAACTTCTTGTTACCAGAAAATGATTTGCAAGATCTGTATAAAAAACTTAATTTGACCAAAGCTACAACTGAAAATGTAAGTTTCCAATTTTTAATTCATACACCAACATTTGAATCAGTTTAAAAGTGTTATCAATTCAAATTATACACTCTGTATTTACAAATATTGTTTTATATTTAAAATTATGATAATATTGTTGATTATATATATATATATATATATATATATATATATATATATATATATATATATATAAATATATATATATTGAAAAGAAAAGAAATTAAATCTTTGCAGATAAAGTAAATAGTAAACTCTTAAATATTGGGGAAATCTGCAAGAACGACTAATGAGTATCACTTGTTTCACCGAACGTTTTCGCCAAAGAGAATTAATTAGCTACCATATATTATCTATTAAAAAAACACTGGTGATCTTACCGTAACTTAGAATTGTATAGTTAAAATGTTCAAAAACTTTGCTAGTAAGAACATAGTGTTTTTTTTTAATATGTGAAAAAAAGTCTTTACCGTTGGAAATGTATGGTAGCTTTGAACTTAAAACGCAAAGGTGTGCCCCATGGACGTATAAATAAAGATGGACCGGTCTATTTACATCTTTACTTGAAGTCATGAGATATTCACAGTCATAGGCACAAATCCCTAATTTGACGTTGTCATATTTTTTTTTTTTTCGAGTTAATCTTCGAAATAATTTTCGATTTTTACTATAATTTATTTTTAATCTATAAGTAAAAATGTATTATCTTGTTAGTATAAACTATTTTTAGATATACTCATTTCGCAACCAAGGAATTAAAAGAAAAAAATTAATTTTTTAATTTATTAAAAGAAAATATATTCTGATAATCGTAACTTTTGTAAAACTTGGCATCATTGGTAATATCAACCAATCCTAGCGATTTGACGAAAAAGAATATGGCAGTGTATTGTTTACCTTTGAGTTGATAATTTCCTTATTTGTGACATTTTAGTGAATTTGTTAATATATTTTAAATTAGAAGTAAAGAATAGTTGATAGTTAAGTGTAATAATAGTGCGTAACTGTGTTGTATGCAAGAAAACTTCATATTTACATCCAGAACTGTCATGTCATTCGTAAGTATTATAAACATTGGAATTATGTACATGGGCGTAGTACAGGGATGTGATATTACTTAATGCTTGACATGAATTGAAGTTTTATTTTCTAGTATTATAAATACATTTATTTGCATCTAATCTTAATCTTAATTCTAATCTACACTATAATTGCTATAAATATATTAATTTCAATGAAATATATGCAGGATTCCAGTAAAGAATCAACTGCTGCTTGATATGTGGTTGTCTGTGTTTGGCTTAAACAAAGAACACATATCCAAAAATGCTACGGTCTGCTCAGAACACTTTAAAAAGCATGATCTAATTATACAAACAAGTGGACGGGTTAAAACAAGTTTGAGGAAAGGAACTGTTCCAATAAATATTTACCATAAATCACCAGAACCAAGGTAACTATAACGAATTTTTATATAATTTACCATACAGAGTATAATAAATATAAGGCTAAATTGAATTTGAGTACAATGAACATAACCTTGGCATCGATTTATATGTTTGGGTCACAGTATTGCCACATTTTTTTGTATAAAGTATAGAAGTTTTTAAAATAGAAAGATACTTTGACGAAATTATATATAATGTTTTAAAAAACTTATACAGAAGTAAAATACTTCACATTTGTATTTAGGTATATACCTAAATACAAATGTGAAGTGTTTTACTTCTGTATAAGTTTTTTAAACGATGGTATACAGTCAACTACTGAGATTTTCCCATTAATTTTTATATAATGTTTTGTTATGAAAAGCCACAATTTTTGAATTCATATTAAAAAGCATTCGTAAAATAGTATTTTTTACTTTAAATATAGCTAAATATTTAGTGTGTTCTTTTGTTAGATCTATTTTTTTTATTTTCATTTAACTTTACTTTATTCTGTAGTTTTTAAAGTTTCTAAAATATTAATTTTTACCTTAAGCATAATTTTAATGGTTTTTATTATATAAGTATTTTTAACAAGATATTTAATAATGCAAGAATTTTATTTTATAATATTTATAGGTATAATTTTAATACTTTTAATTATATATGTATTTTCCACTTTTAAATTTTCATTTCATATAATATAAATCTTGCCCATAATTTTATATGTGAGAGTGTGAAATAATTGAGTATATGGCAACACTGACGTATAGTAAGCTTACATTTAAAGTAAAAGCATATCTATAGGTTATGTTCATTGTACGAAAATTAAATTTAATCAAAAATATAATGCATATTCGTAGCATATTCCATAATATTGATAGCATGTCATTTTTTTTTATTAATTCAATGTTTCAGTTCCACAAACGATATGAAAAATAAAGAAACAGTTTCCAGTAGTATTGATAATGATGATTTTTATGGACGTTCAAAAAGGTTTCATTCAAAAGGGTTTGTATCGAATTTGTTTATTAAATTTACAAATAAAATCTAAATGTGGATTTTGAGTACTTATTTCATTTTAAGGCAGAAGTAAAGAGAAAGTGCCGATGAAGTTAGCTACAAATTATTGACAGATTGTAGTTGGCAGTGTTGCCATATCACAAATAAATCACAAAAGAGCATGCGATATAATATTAATTAATGTTACTAAACATTATTTTTAAGTTTTTAAAAGAAGTTTAATTAATTTAAATTTAATTTATTATAATTTAAATTAACTTTAATTTTTTAAGCATATATTCAGGTACCATTTCATAACAAAATTATAAGAAAATAGTTATATAATTGAAATATGCTGAACATCTGTTGCAATCTAGCAGCTAGTGTTTTCAAAGTTTTGACAGTATTGCCAAGTTTATTTGCTAATCTACCAAAGGCCAATTATATTTTTTTTCTAGTAACTAACTGCAACTAATATAAAAAAAAACAAATATTCATTCTTTCGTGTTTTATATAACTCTAATAAAATTTAAAAAATACCCAATTTCATAAAATAATATAATAAAAATTTACTTTTTCAAAGCATATTTGAGGCATAAAACATATACATAATAAGGACATGGCAATACCGTAAACACAAATTTGACATGAAATTTATAGCCAACTTCATCGGCACTTTCTCTATACTTTTGCCCATTTTAATATTAAAATTACTCACACTATTTTAGAAAATGTATTGATACTGAAGAATGTAATATGGAGACAGACTTGGGCTTTAATGTAAAATCTAATTCTCCTAAACTATTAAAAAGGAGGTGACTTTTGGCTAAATTTTGTATGAGATTATTTCAATCTTAAACCAATTTTAATATTTTTCTTTAATGTACATAAATTGAATATTTTAGATGTTTAAATGACAAGGAAAAATATAGATATAGAAAACGCATCTTCGAGCACCATTACAGCATCAGAAACTGAAACTGTAGAGTTGTTACTTGGTGATAATACTTTTTCATATGTTCCACGTAATATTTATAAAAAGTGAGTTTTTAGTTTAATTTATAAAACAAGGATTATGATTATCTAATTAAGTATATGTTTTAGAAATAAAACTGTTGAAGAAATGTGTAGCAGCGATATTTTAACATCTGAAAAGGCCAAGAAACATATTAGAGTGTTAAAAAATACTGCCATGAGTCAAAAAAGTAAAATAAAGTATTTACAACAATCTGTAAAAAGAACATAAAATGACAAAAACCTATCTATCTGAAAGACGATATTATTCAGTGGAAGAGTTTCTTAACGAGTAACTAAGAAAATACAGTACGTTTAGGTGCCAGCAATATATATATATATATATATATATATATATATATATATATATATATATATAAAGAGTGTGTATAACGACGCTAAGAATACAATTCTTTGGAGGGTAACTTTCGGGAAAGCGTCAAAACAAGGATCAGCTAGAGATGGTATAAGCCAGCTTGGTGTAGAACTTTATTCTAAATGTGAAATTTTCGGTGATATGTTGTCACCTTCATCAGCACCTAAATGGAAAACCTATTATAGTACAGTGGTGGAAATCAACATTTAAAAACCTACATTGAAAATGTTCAGTTGGTCCTAGTTGTAAAGAACACTGTCACAAACATGTTAAAAATATTAAAAAATACATTTAAAATTTTGAATAAAAACATTACAACACAAACAGGGTAGTTTTTCAAATACAAACACATCAAAAAGTCTAAAATTTACAACCTACAAAAACTGCAAATAGAAAAGAAGAATTAATCTTCTTTTTTTGATGACATATTTCTGTCAACATCCGGGTGTCATATGTAACGAGGTTATAATTTTCACTTTTGCACCTCACAACCGCATGGATACGAAAAGAAAGAGCCCTAGGCAACATAATAAGCAAGGAAATGAAGTCCCCTGTAAAGCACAGGTAGGTAATCTATGCATGTCATGATAAGTTCCCCACATTTTCCAGTTTGTTACTTCTTGTCAAGTCCTGTTGAAGTAGAAAGGAATAAATACAACTTAAGTTTTCAACATCTTTCTTACAGTTCATAGGAGAGCTGCAGTTATGGATGTAGCACATTTCTGTGAAGTTTCTCTTAAATTGGTTGTCAACCCTCTTTAGTACTTGCACATTTTCATAGTTAGCAGTGTGTCCAGTATTCTTAATATGTTTGGCTAAATATATATATATATATATATATATATATATATATATATATATATTATATATATATATATATATATATTATATATAATATATATGTATATATATATATAATATATATATATATATATATATAATATATATATATATATATATATATATATATATATGTATATATATATATATATATATATGTATATATATATATATATATATATATATATATATAATATATATATATTTATATTTATATATATATATATATATATATATATATATATATTATATATATGTATATATATATATATATATATATATATATATATATATATATATATATATATATATATATATATATATATATATATATATATATATATATATATATATATGGGTATCACATTCAGCAACTAAAACTTATTCGCAAACTAGTAAGGTTTTATTATGCAACAGTTAGATTTTGCAATGAATTGTAAATTTTACTATATTTTATTTTGTGATATTGACGATTTTTGTAATTTTACTAAATTTTAATTGTTATTGTTGTTTTTTCTTTTAATTTTTGTAAGCTTTGTCCATGAAATTGTATAATTTTAAGTGAGAATAAAGCTATTTCTATTTTTGAACCCTACCCGTTCCATAAGGTTTAATGTGTTTTATATATTGTTGTATATGTGGTTTGTTGTTTATGTTTTGTTAAACAATGGTTTATGGTTTTATTACGTTTATTAATATTTTCTTAAATACATATTCCTGAATTTTTATCTTTCTTCTGTTTACTGCTATGTTTAACGTGACATACTAATGTTGCCAATTAACAATTAAGCTGTAATTATATACCATAATTTACTATATTTTTTCAACTTATCACTCACTGGATAAGAGAAGAACATACTCAATACCCTGAACAGGTTAGTGTTTGGGGAAGACTTTTTTAAACTTTTTATTGTTTGTGTGTTATTTTAGTTTAAATAAAATATTATATAAAGTACTTTGCGATTTTATTTACTCCATCTTTATTCTTGTGTGTAAATTAATTTTTATAAATATATCTCTATACACTGAAAATTAAAATTATTCACCGTTTGTTGTTTCTCATTTATTCAAAATATATCATATGTTTATGATACTAAAAAGAAAAGCTATCAAACTAACAGTCATTATTTATTCAAGTGAAAAAACTGTTTCACTTGAATTTAGGTGAACAGAGTGCAGGGCATGTCTAGTCCATCTTTATTTATACGTCCATGGTGTGCCCAAGGTTAATCGAAAAACCCAATGTAACTACATTTAAAAGGAAGTAATTCTTTGAATTGTCGGTAATAACTAAATTTTTGATTGTTTAAAAGTTTAAATGTAAGGTTCTGTTTTATCAGAACGCATGCGCTGACAATTCAAAGTAGTTTTTTGAATCTTTATGTTGTTGAGGTTCATTGGTAAAACAGGATTGAGGATATGTTACAACAATTAAATGCAGTTTCAGGAGCGGTAGGTTTAAAAATGAATTACAGCAAAACAAAAATACTGAGCCGAGACCAGACAAATATAACAATACAAAATCATACCATAGAAAATGTGGAACATTATGTATATCTAGGTCATGTTATCAAACTAGGAAAACCAAATCAAGATGCTGAAATTAAAAGAACACATCTGGCTTGGGGCGCTTTCGGCAAACTAGCACATATCTTGAAAAACACCTCCATTCCTATAAACTTAAAGAAAAAGGTGTATAACACATGCATACTACCTGTTTGTACCTACGGCTTGGAGACAGTAGCACTTACCAAAAAATCTGCCAAAAAATTAGAAACAACGCAAAGAGCAATGGAACGAATCATGCTTGGAATATCACTAAGAGACAAGATTAGAAACACCGAGATAAGAGAGACCAAGGACGACAACAAGAAGCATGGGAAGACCTCAAAAAAGATGGGTAGATGACATAAGAGCAGTGGCAGGCAAACAGTGGATTAGATTGGCGCAAGATAGAGAAAGATGGAAGCAATTCGGAGAGACCTACATTCAGGAGTGGATGGAAAATGGTTGACAAAGAAGAGAGAGAAAGAAGAATTGGTAAAACAATGAAGTTAAATCCCAGTTTAAGGAAATATTATTATTTTAGATTTTCTTAATTGAATTTTTATTTTATTATATTATATTGTTCATGTATTATTATTATTATAATATCTTATTGAGATGTATCTAAGAAAAGCAAGGAAATGTTATCTTTTTAATTAATGAAAATTATTATTAAAGTAGGTTAGTTGTTAATGGATATATCAGTCAAGTTAGTTATCTGTGATGTAAATATATGACATGTGATGATGAAAATATAAGACATTTATATATGTTATTGATATATGTGTTCGTATAGTCCATGATATGATGACCAATGGAACGGACATGTTTGTCTAATGCACGGCGGTCATGGTGAAGTTGAGAATCACTTTTGTGTAGTGTAATACGTGATTTCAATAATTGAGATGTTTGCCCGATGTAGGAATGTTGCAAGAGAGGCTTGTAGATCAGCCCTAACAATTAATAATCTTTATTCTAAGATAAAAGATAAGACTTCCATAGATCGGCTTAGTAACATTGTTCGGCGAAACAATTGATACTCATTAGAGTGTTTCTTGCAGATTTCGCAGTAATTAAGAGTTTAATATATATATATATATATATATAAATATATATATATATATATATATATATATATATATATATATATATATATATATATATATATATATATATATATAACACTGTTTTTGATGGGTTGGAGTCAATAAAAGGGGCTATTTGTTGACTATTTTTTACTCGAGCTTTCAATTGTGATTACAATTTTTATCAAGAGCTTCTAAAAAATACAAAATGTCTTACAAAGTTGAACTAGAATAAAAATTTTTTGTTAACTTACCAAAAAAAATTAGTTTTTATATAAAACTACTGCTTACATAATAAATACAAAAAATATTAATAAAAAAATGCCTTATTCTAATAAATGTTTCTCTGAAAAATTTAGATGAAGTTTCTTAAGAAAAAATTGAATTTATAAACAAAAATAGAATAGCTACAACCGGCCTAAAATGACATAAATACTAACTTAAAAATTTTTATTTTTGACATATTGTCAAAAATAAAATATTGTTTAAAAAATTCTTCTTTGTTAAGTAACAAAAAAGAAGAAGATTTATTCACCATTGATAGATGCCGAAAAAATGTAACAAATACATGGAAAATTCAAAATGTGATATTTTACTGACTGCATAAATTAAATAGAAATTATATAATTATAAATTTTTGCTTAAATTTTGAATTTCTGACCTTTTGTTTAAATTATTATCACTTTTGCTAATACAAACCATTTCCAAAAAAGTTCTTTTAAATTTATTACTTTCATTACATAAAATTTTAATATTATCAAAATCCATAATATGGTCTTTGTCTATTACATGCTCTGCCAAAGCACAAGATGGTTTCTTAATTCTACAATCACTCTTGTGAGAAATAATGCGATTTGAGAGATTTCTTCCAGTCTCACCAATATACTCAGCTTCACACTGAGTACAAACAATGCTGTATACTACATTTGTTTGATCTAATTTGTCTATAGGATATTTAGTTTTGGAATATAAAGATGAAATAGTTTTGATATATATATATATATATATATATATATATATATATATATATATATATATATATATATATATATATATATATATGTATATACATCCCGCCATCCTTTTGAACTCTTTTCACGTTGCAGTAATTTAGCATCACCAAGAAACGCTCTCATTTTCTATTTATAAGTTGTATATGTTCGTTTAGTGTATATTTTTAGTTATGACACCGTTGTCGGTTTTTCAATACTTCGATTTTTTTATATATTTAATTTTTAACATCTATACGTGAAATCGTTGTTTTTGGTATCTATTCAGTATCGATAGATGTTGCCAAAATATACATATATATTTACCTATATTTATACACACGGTAGGTACATTATATCGATCGGTTTGGGTTGAGTTCAAAGAACGAAATAAAAAGTCTCGGACTGGTTAGCTGGGTGGATTCTTGAAGTGAATAGGTATATTTTTGTTTAGGTGCATATTAAATTTAGCAGGTACTTTTCTATTCAGAATTGTGACGGTAACCAAAACGTAAACAAATATTTTATTTGTCGTCTACAATAAACTCAATTTCTGAGAGTTGTAACGGGAAATAAATTATTGAAAATATCTAGTGAATAATATAAGACATTCAGTGAATAATATAAGACATTAAGTAAAGGAGAGTGCTAAGAAAAAACTTTAAAATCGCTGAAATAACATCCGAAAACACCAAGGCCCTATAAAAAGTAAGATTGCTGTAATTGATAAGCCTAATTAACATCAAGGCATAGAAACGAAACTCTGACCTTTGAAATTGCGACGTTGCCGTTGTGAGTAGACTTTCGGGGTAGACACAGAAAAATAATAACGGTTAATAAACATAAAATAAATACGGTAAACGCTGTCTTCTCTGAACTGTTGAGGTGGAAGACAGTGTTTGGCGCCGGAAAATGGAAAAATATATAAAAAATTTAGACAGTGATGATACACTTTCAGAAGGAGGGGCAAAAAGGAAGGACAGATATAAAGACAGCGAGGAAGAAGATAACATTTTCAGAAAGAGCAAGAAGTTCTCGAGAACGCCAACAAAAACTCCAGAGAAAAAAAATGAGGCAACAAAAATTGATCAATTACTAATAATGATGAGCCACCTTACCGATGATATTAAGGAAATAAAAAGAAATCAAAAAGAATGCAAGGAAACGATAGAAAAGCTCATAATGGAAAACAGAGAGCTGAGAAAAGAAAATTTGGAACTAAAACAAGAAAATATAGAGATCAAGGAGGAACTCAGAGAAATAACAAAAAACATGGAAGTTATGGAAAAACACCGACGAATAAATAACATAGTTATGAACGGTCTAAGGATAGACACATATGAGCAAGCAGAGTTAAAAGGAACAATCAATAATTTCATCAAACAACATATAGGGGTAGAGGTTAAAATAAGGAATGCTCACAAGTTAGGCGAAAAAACATGCCTAATTGAATTAGAAAACCAAGAAGAAAAAAGAAAAATAATGGAAAAAAAGCATAAGTTAAAAGAATTTAAAGAGTACAAAATATATATCAACGAAGATGCAACCATAAAAGAACGAGAAATACAGAAAACAATTAGAAACATTGCTCAAGAAGAAAGAAATAAAGGAAATGAAGTAAAAATTGGAGTAAAAAAAATATGGGTGAATAACAGCGAATGGAGGTGGAATGACAAAGAAGGCGCAATGTGTAAAAAAACATCAAAAAACTAGCAACTAAATGTACTACTGGAATAACGTTGACGAAACAAGCACAGAACAAGGTTAAGGAAAATACAAAAAAAGAAAAAAAGAGTACAGAAATGAAAACTGAACCAAAGCACAAGAAAACATTGCGAAAAGAGCACCTACTTTTAGGAACATGGAATGTAAGAGGCACATATGGAGAAGGCAAACTTAAACATTTAGCGAGAGAAATCGAAAAGTTCCATTTTGACATAGTAGCTTTACAGGAGACGAAACAGCTGGGAAATGATATATTTGAAATAGAGGATACAATGTTTTTCAACAGCGGTGGAAAGAATCGAACATTAGGCACAGGTTTTATGATAAGAAAAGAGCTAAAAGAAGCAATAGTAGAGTTTAAACCAGTATCAGACCGCATATGTAGTATCAGGTTCAAGGGAAAATACCAAAAAATCACCCTTATAAATATTCACGCACCTTCAGAAGAAAAAGATAATGACGTTAAAGAATGTTTCTACAATGAATTAAACAGAACAATCGAAAATATACCCAGATATGATATGAAAATTATTCTAGGCGATGCAAATGCCAAAATAGGGAAGGAAGAAGTATTTAGACCGACAATAGGAAAATATAGTAAACACAATGAAACTAATGAGAACGGACAATTCCTGATAGATTTCGCAAGAGAAAAAAATATGATCATAATGAGCACATATTTCGAAAGAAAAGAAATACACAAGGAAACATGGATATCGCCAGATAGAAAGACTAAAAACCAAATAGACCACGTGCTCATCGAAAAAGAGGAACAGCAATGTATAAAGAAGATAAGAACATACAGAGGACCAGACGCTGACTCAGATCACTACATGGTGGGTATCAAAATTAAGCAACTGATACCAGAAAACAAAAACAAAATAAATAAAAAGAAATGTATACATAACCCAATTCGATTAGCAACAAAAAAAGAGCAAGAAATATACGAGGAAACAATGGAAAGAGAACTAAAAAAGATACAAATAGAAGAGCAAACTGAGAACAAATGGGAAAACATAAAGCAAATAATGAACAAAGCAGCAAAAGAATGTGATAAACAAGAGAATAAAAAGATGAAAGACTGGTTCGACATAGAGTGCCAAAAAGAAATAGAACTAAGAAAATCATTAAGGATGGAAATGATCACGAAAGAAACAATAGAGACAAAGAATAGATATAGGGAGCAAAGACAAAAAGTAAAGAGGGTGCTGAGAGAAAAGAAGAGAAAACACATAGAAACTAAGCTAAAAGAAATAGAAGAGAATTACAGAAATAAAAAAATAAACCTGTATCAAGGTGCTAGAAATGAAAAAAAAGGTTTCCAACAAAAACCCATATTCGTTAAAAACAAAGCAGGAAATAATATAAGCGGTGAAGCAGAAATAGTCGAAAGATGGAAAGAGTATTTTGATGAATTACTAAATGGCAATAATAAGTCAAACCAAAGAGAATATATGCAAGCAGAAGCAAGAATTGAACACATAGACGACATAGAAGATAATTCACCCAGCAAAAAACAAATCGAGGAAATCATAAAAAGTCTGAAAAACAACAAATCCCCTGGAAGTGATAACATAACAGCAGAGATGATGAAATATGGTGGAAAACTGCTAAATAATTGGATATGCAAGATCATAAAAGAGATATGGATAAAAGAACGAATACCAGAAGATTGGAAGGAAGCCATTATTTGTCCATTACACAAAAAAGGAGACAAAACAGAATGCAGTAATTACAGAGGAGTAGCGTTACTAAATACCATATATAAAATCCTATCAAAATCGATAAAAGATAAGCTGGAAAAAGAAGCTGAAAATATAATAGGCGAATACCAGTGTGGATTTAGACGAGGAGAAGCACAACGGACCAAGTATTCATAATAAGAGAGTTACAAGCAGAAAGCTATGAACACAACTTACCAACGATAGCGCTATTCATCGACTTCCAGCAAGCATACGACAGAATAAAAAGGAAGAAATTAAAAGAGACCCTTGAGGAACTGGGAGTTAGCAGAAAGTTGCGTAACATGATACATCTTACTTTAGAGAATACAGAAAACAGAGTCAAAGTTAACAATCATGCATCGGACAAATTTATAGTAAAAGAAGGATTAAGGCAGGGCGATCCTTTGTCATCATTACTCTTCAATTTATGCCTAGAAAAAATAATGCGAGAAGCGAGAATTAATAGAGAAGGACTCCTATATCATAAAAGACACCAAGTTTTGGCATTTGCGGATGATATAGTGTTGCTGACAAGAGGAAAAAAAGAGCTACAGGAGATAGTACAGAGAATAGTAAAAGCAGCAAAGAAAATGGGACTTTACATAAATGAAACTAAAACAAAATGTATGCAGTGGACAGATGATCAGTTTAGGGATGGACAAAAGTTTAAAGTAGAAGTAGAAGAAAGATTATCATACGAATTCGAAATAGTGGAAAGATTTACATACCTAGGTACAATAATATCACGTAAACCTAACATTAAAGAAGAAATACAAGCTAGAATAATGGCAGCCAATAGAAGTGTACATGCTCTTAGTGGAATGTTGAAAAGCAAGTTTTTATCAAGAAAGGCAAAAATACAGTTATACAAAACAACTATACAACCAATAGCAACATACTGCAGTGAGACGTGGACAATGACAAAAAATGAACAAAATCTACTGGAGATATGGGAAAGGAAAATCTTGAGGAAGATATATGGAGGAATAATAAGGGACGGTTTATGGATAAGAAGATCAAATGATGAATTAAAGAAATTATATAATCAACCTAACATAATAGGAGTCATAAAGGCACAGAGACTAAGATGGCGAGGTCACCTAGAAAGGATGCCAAACACGAGGACTCCAAAAAGGGTACTAAACTACAATATAACTTCAAAAAAGAGAAAAGGAAGGCCAAAAAATAGATGGAATCAGGAGGTAGAAAAAGATATGGAAGAAATTGGACTAGACGGCCAGAAAAGAAAAATGAATAACAAGAAGGAATGGAGAAAAGTCACATATCGAGCCAGAGAAGATCTCAGTACATAAAGGAAAGCGAAAATGAAGAAAGAACAAAATTCTTTAAGCCATGGGCCTCTAAGGCCTTTAGTGCTATTGTATATATATAGTTGTTAATGGATATATCAGTCAAGTTAGTTATCTGTGATGTAAATATATGACATGTGATGATGAAAATATAAGACATTTATATATGTTATTGATATATGTGTTCGTATAGTCCATGATATGATGACCAATGGAACGGACATGTTTGTCTAATGCACGGCGGTCATGGTGAAGTTGAGAATCACTTTTGTGTAGTGTAATACGTGATTTCAATAATTGAGATGTTTGCCCGATGTAGGAATGTTGCAAGAGAGGCTTGTAGATCAGCCCTAACAATTAATAATCTTTATTCTAAGATAAAAGATAAGACTTCCATAGATCGGCTTAGTAACATTGTTCGGCGAAACAATTGATACTCATTAGAGTGTTTCTTGCAGATTTCGCAGTAATTAAGAGTATATATATATATATATATATATATATATATATATATATATATATATATATATATATATATATATATATAACACTGTTTTTGATGGGTTGGAGTCAATAAAAGGGGCTATTTGTTGACTATTTTTTACTCGAGCTTTCAATTGTGATTACAATTTTTATCAAGAGCTTCTAAAAAATACAAAATGTCTTACAAAGTTGAACTAGAAATAAAAAATTTTTGTTAACTTACCAAATAAAATTAGTTTTTATATAAAACTACTGCTTACATAATAAATACAAAAAATATTAATAAAAAAATGCCTTATTCTAATAAATGTTTCTCTGAAAAATTTAGATGAAGTTTCTTAAGAAAAAATTGAATTTATAAACAAAAATAGAATAGCTACAACCGGCCTAAAATGACATAAATACTAACTTAAAAATTTTTATTTTTGACATATTGTCAAAAATAAAATATTGTTTAAAAAATTCTTCTTTGTTAAGTAACAAAAAAGAAGAAGATTTATTCACCATTGATAGATGCCCGAAAAAATGTAACAAATACATGGAAAATTCAAAATGTGATATTTTACTGACTGCATAAATTAAATAGAAATTATATAATTATAAATTTTGCTTAAATTTTGAATTTCTGACCTTTTGTTTAAATTATTATCACTTTTGCTAATACAAACCATTTCCAAAAAAGTTCTTTTAAATTTATTACTTTCATTACATAAAATTTTAATATTATCAAAATCCATAATATGGTCTTTGTCTATTACATGCTCTGCCAAAGCACAAGATGGTTTCTTAATTCTACAATCACTCTTGTGAGAAATAATGCGATTTGAGAGATTTCTTCCAGTCTCACCAATATACTCAGCTTCACACTGAGTACAAACAATGCTGTATACTACATTTGTTTGATCTAATTTGTCTATAGGATATTTAGTTTTGGAATATAAAGATGAAATAGTTTTGATGTATATATATATATATATATATATATATATATATATATATATATATATATATATATATATATATACATCCCGCCATCCTTTTGAACTCTTTTCACGTTGCAGTAATTTAGCATCACCAAGAAACGCTCTCATTTTCTATTTATAAGTTGTATATGTTCGTTTAGTGTATATTTTTAGTTATGACACCGTTGTCGGTTTTTCAATACTTCGATTTTTTTATATATTTAATTTTTAACATCTATACGTGAAATCGTTGTTTTTGGTATCTATTCAGTATCGATAGATGTTGCCAAAATATACATATATATTTACCTATATTTATACACACGGTAGGTACATTATATCGATCGGTTTGGGTTGAGTTCAAAGAACGAAATAAAAAGTCTCGGACTGGTTAGCTGGGTGGATTCTTGAAGTGAATAGGTATATTTTTGTTTAGGTGCATATTAAATTTAGCAGGTACTTTTCTATTGAGAATTGTGGTAAAGTTTATTACATTTTTCTATTAAAATAATAAATAACTATATAAACGATTTGTAATATTGTTTCCAAAGTTAAAATACGTATAGAACAATAATAAAAGTAATAAAAAACTTACACTTTTTACTGGAACTAATTTGCAGCACATAGTTTTTCGTAAAACAGTTTTTGATAAATTTTGAGGTAAATGGTTAACTAGTGGTTTTTTAATGGGTAAATACTTGGGATCTGGTACTTAAAACTCTCAATGACCAAAAGTTTAAAATCGCAAAGGGACATCTTTTAATATCTACTGTTATATAGGAAATATGCATTCAGCAAGATGAGCTGAAAAATATGCACTTTTAACTTTTTGTACCACTTTAAGACTCTTTTCGCATGAAAAGTAGGTCAGGAGTTGTTCACTTAAGTCTATACCACATTTATAGTTAGTATATTGAGCAATTAACTTAGGTTTCTCAGATACCAATCCTCTTCTTGATCTAGTGCTAACCATCTGATAATCAAATTCTGAATATATCATGTATATGTCTCGTTTCTCTCTGCCCTTGGTCACAAATATTCTTTCAGGACTGTAAATACTGACCACTTTACGTTTTTCTAGTTTCTTGGACAAGTAGGGATTGTCTGTTTGGTTATTTCTTTATATGGGCTATAAGCAATTGTCTAGTCAAGGCAACACTATTATAGAAGTTACCCGTACTTTTTCAGTAGTAATTTAGACGGTTCATCTTAATTGTCCCCATATGGAATATAAGTCCGAGAAAAGTCTTAAATTCTGTTTGTGTTTTCTCTTTCCAAAACGCAATCCCCGATTTTTCTGAACGACTTTGTGCAAATACTTCGTCAGAATCAACCAAAGTCACTTCCACCATTCATTTAATTTACATCGTCCTCGCCAGATGCTTCTAACAATGATTGTAATTGAGCAGTGGTCAATCTACGTTTATGTTCACATCTATCTTTTTTAGATGTCAAAGGCATCGTCGTTTTAGATGTCAAAGGCATATTATTTACATTCATTTTATTTACAAAGACTATAAGGCACTTTTACGAGGTAATTAACAATAAAAATGTACTACTAGAAACTATCAATTTACGATTTCCAATACTATTCATTAAAGCACACTAGAGATATTGCAGTTTTGCCATCACATTCTTCACAGTATGTTTTAACTTTCCTATCGGCATTTCTACTAGCCATTTTAGCAACATTTCTTTATTTGCAAATGCCTTTGCGAACTCCAGTCTGAACTCAAGGATAGGCTGTCGCTTTTTTCACGTTTTCTATTATTTAGCAACTAAGCATTGACTACTGCGGTATTAGATATTAATTCCACTGCTACTTTCCGGTACCACTTTAGAATTTTGCGTATTGGGCGTTAAGAAGCTATTTAATCGCTAAAATGAACACTCTTTTTCACCAACTTATCATCGAGAATAGTTTGTGGTTTTAGCACTTATGTATAACTTTTCTTTTCACCTGATAAACCAAGATACAAATATTATATTTAAATATTGTACGGATTAAAACTGGTCTTTTGTCGACACATTTATCACTTGTGAAATTAATAATGGGGTGTTTCAATAAGTTTCATTATAAGTAACCGGTTGCCACATTTTTAATCGAGATTTTGGTTTTACATTTTTTGTAGTAGAACATCTGCACATAAATTTATTTCTTGTGTCATGATTTCAATTAATCGAAAAAAAAGTGTTTTTACGTCGTCCAGAATATTATAAACTGGTTCTCTTTCACAAAGCATTGGAAACATTGTTTACATTCTATATTTAGAAAAATCTTTTACTATAACTCTGGTTTAACCTAAACTAATACACCTTAAATTAGTTTAACTGATTTTTATCAGTGCGGCATGAGTCACTAGTGCCTCGTATATCCGGGCCTCGTATCGGATTAAAAAACAATTCTCAGTTAGCAGTGAGGTATTATACAAGATATATTAAGGTTGTATATTCCTAAAGCTAATATATAAGGCCGTATGTTATAAATAAATATATCACTATAAGAATTATCTTGAAGGATGAGAAAAATAAAATACAAAACGACAATATTAAGTGTTATTTAAAAAATGGCAAGTCATTGACGGGCGTACAGATAAATACAAAAGTTTTCAGTGTAATATTGCTTGATTATTATTTTCTGATTGTTACTTTTCCGACATTTTCCATGTCTGATCTTACTCAACTAACGTCATCTTCTTAATTGGTGGGTTGTGTTTTTCAGGTCTCTTTAAGTGTTTTTTGTTGCTGTCCATACATCATGTAGCGCTGATCTTAATTGTCTTATTAGTCGATTATATTTGTGTATGCCATTAAAATTTCGGCTTATTTGCCATCGACCTCTTGATCTTAATTTTTCGACTAGTATAATATAATTCGGAGTATTATTTGTGTTTTTTTATTTGGACTTGTTGATCGTATAGCTCCATATGAAATAATACAAGATAAAAACGGCACCATATTCATCCATAAAAAAAGGAAACGCGATAAAGATATCTGAAACAACGGTTGTATGTTATAGGAGATGAAATAGCCGAAAATGATCAAAACGGGTGAACAGGGCATCATAAAGAGGAAGTAGAATTAGCTATGAAACAGCTTGAATGGGGAAAAGAAGTCAACTTAGACCAAATACCAGCAGGAATTATTCAACTGAGGAAAAAAATTAAATGGATAACAATATTCACTCCATTTACAGAAAAGGCGGTGACCCGCAAAAATGTTAAGAACTTCTTTAATAGCCTCCACTCAACAATTTCTTAATCATATTTAAAAAACGTTGGACTAATAGGATCAAAGATACATAACTAAGGCCCTTTTGCCTCGCTACTCTATTTGATTTTTATATCTCATTGTATTCTATTAGTTAAATCCTATCATTTGAGGAACTGTACGTCACGATTGGGCGCCTAAAAACGAAGATACGCAACTAAGGCCGTTTTGACGTATTTTTGTATTTGATACCTACGTCATTGTATTCTATTGGTTAGGTGCTACGTGGTATCGTACGTCACGATTGGACTAATAAGACCGAAGATACATAACTAAGGGCCTTTTGACATGCTCCTCCATTTAATTTTTATACCTCATTGTATTTCATTTGTTAATTCCTTTTATTTGAGTTACTGCACGTCATGATTGGACTAATAGAACGGAAGTTACACAACTCAAGCCTTTTTGTCATTGTGCTGTATTTGATTTTTCTATCCCATTGTATTAAATCCTATCATTAGAGGTACTATGCGTCACGATTGGACTAATAGGACCGAAAATACGTGACTACGGCCCTTTTGACATGTTGCTGTATTTAATTTTTCTATTTCATTGTTTTCGATTGGATAAATCCTATCATTTGAGATACTGTACGTCACGATTGGACTTAAAGAAAGAAAGATATATAGCTAAGGCCTTTTTTACATGCTGCTGTATTTGATTTTTCTGTCTTATTGTATTTTATTGGTTAAATCCTATAATTTGAGGTGCTGTACCTCACGACTGGACCAATTGAAGCGAAGATACAATAGGTAGGTGCAATATATCATTACCCTTTACTTTTAACCAAACATGATTCTAGAAAGATTTGAGGATGAAAAATATACATATATATTCTTAAATTTACTATTTCGTTGTGGGTAATACTATATTCAACAGCGATGCCAAATTTCTGATGCTAAAATGATTGGTAATGAACCTGGGATATACATTTTCATGTATATGATGGCAGCGAGTTTACGGTAAAACCCTGAACTAAATATATATAATATTTTCACTGTGCCATCATTTACGACTCTGACATTTACTGGAATAAACTTATATAACTAAGTAAGGGATAAAAAGAGAAAGCGGATATTTTAAAATACCAACCCGGTATCAAATATGTAATCATTGAGATGGTTAAAATTCTTATAACAAGTACCGCAAGTACCGGAAAAAAGTTATTAAGGTCTTGTAAAGTAGCGTCCATATACATACAGATGCTACTTTGCAAGACGATGCTAAATTGATGGTAAAAGCATAATGTATTGATGATGCCAAAATGATAGCAGGATGTATATATAAAACGGAACATACGGATTATTAATACAATTAGTATGATCCCCTGACCTGCAATTACTCAGTGTAAATTTCAATATAACGTCGCGATGTCTTATAATTAATTCATTTGTTCGACTGGACTCCTTCTCAAGTCGATATTTTTCGACTGCTGCGCACGTGCTCACCTTACCAAACACAAACGATCACCGAATAATAAAATCGTGCATCTCGCCAAGCCGCTAGTATAAAACGGAATACAGGAGAGGCTATATCTCAAAGCGCCAAAAATCTACAATATTAGCCAAAAATCTACAATCTTACGTAGATATGGAATTAAAATATTATTTTATTAAAAGAAATTGTTAAAAAAAATTTATTGCCATAATGGCATAAAAAAAGTAGATTTCTAAAAATTAAAATAAAGTAGATTTCTAAAAATTAAAATAAAAACGAATTCCAAAAGTAAGATAATATTAAAAACAAAAATTCAACGTAATAGAGGTTCAAATATTCCACCTCTCTCTGCGGAGCAATAACCAAATCTGTTGTACAAAGATAGTCTCATATCCCTGAGCAGTTGCGGTCTAATGCTTCCACAAAGATGACTTATTTTGTCCCTCAATTCCGCTAAATTTCGGGCTCTTTTAAAACCATGTCGATAAACACTTGTTTTTATATATCCCCAAAGAAAAAAATCATTTGGGGATAAGTCTGGTGATCTGGGAGGCCACTTGATCGTACCACGAGAAGAAATTAATTTATTTCCAAAAATGGTTTCTAAATAATTTTGAACGGCTCGTGTATTGTGAGCAGGAAAGCCGTCTTGCTGAAACCAAATATCGTCGAAGTTGACAGGAAGTAATTGAACTGCTGGAATAATTTGATTTTGCAACAATTCTAAATATTTATTTCCCGTTAAATTACCATCAATAAAAAATGGACCGACGATATAATCCCCCAAAATACCTGTCCAAACATTAAGTTTTTGGGGATACTGTGTTCGTACTGGAATAATCAAGTGTTTATTATGCCGAGACCAATATCGTACGATAGAAGGATTATGTTTCCGATGTAACGAAAATGTCGATTCATCGGTAAACAAAATGTTTTTTAAAAAATGTTCACTTTCATTTTATTTATTCATCATCAGTTCACAAAATTCCATACGCTTGAAATTGTCCTCGGCTAAACTCTTGAGTTGTTGAAACCTTAAAACAACGATAACCATTCCGTTTCAAAATATTCCTGACAGTCCTATTATTCATGTCAACTTCTTCAGCAATAGTTTTGCTTGAACAAGGATCACTGGTTTCAGCAACACTACAGACATCAATTTCCCTATTTTGCCTAACTTCGTTGATTATTTTCTCTCGTGGTAGATCCGTACATTTTTGACACTTTTGTACACAACCAAACGATTCAATTTTTTTAATAATACTACTAATAGTTGATTGTGTCGGTATTGGCCTATCTTCATAGGCACAAGTAAATAAATTTATATCACGGTACGAGTTGCCCCCAAAATACCATTTTAAAATTTGTACTTTTTCTTTGTTTGTATACATGGTTTATAGTTAGAAACACTACTTTTATTTCAGCTTATAATGAGAAGCAAAGCAAAGCGCATGTATTTGTTTTGCTCTGCTAGTGATGTTCCTTGGGACTGTTGCCAAATCGGTAGATACCTTCGGCAAAAATCTGTAGATTTTGATGTATCATATACATCCTTTTAAATTTTAAATTATCAACAATATTTGGAATAATAAATATATTAAACTATACACTAACCAATTCAAATAATATCTAATGAACACAAAAAAATTGTTATTAATAAAATATTGTTATTATCTGCACAAAAACACAGAAAATCAGTGGACGATAGACAAAAGTGTCGACGTACACCTGCCGAATACGCTACTAGAAATCGCGAAGGAGTGGCAATCCAGTCGAACAAATGAATTAATTATAAGACATCGCGACGTTATATTGAAATTTACACTGGGTAATTGCAGGTCAGGGGATCTTACTAATTGTATTAATAATCCGTATGTTCCGTTTTAAATCCTCCAATACTGTATATATAGATACATTATGCTTTTACCATCAATTTACCATCGTCTTGCAAAGTAGCATCTGTATATCGACGCTACTTTACAAGACCTTAATAACTTTTTTTTCTGTACTTGTTACAAGAATTTTAACCATCTCAATGATTAGAGAGAGAGAAAGGAAGAAATGGACAAATGAAGTCGAATCGTTAGATTTCAAAAAGTCTAGCCGTAAAGCGTGGTCGCTCCTAAGAAAGCTCGGAAGTGACAAACTGGCAACACGACAAATCCATGACTTCAACCCTAATAAAATTGCATCACATATAGTTGCCACCTCCAGAGGAGCATGTGATAAAAAGTTTACCACTACTGTAAAAAGGGAGCTTAAACATCTAAAAGCTGCCTGTCCATCAGATACAGAGTACCCCGCACCGTTCACTCCAGAAGAAGTCTCAAACGCCATCAAAGACATTAAACCTAACAAAGCTCCTGGTACAGACGGTATTCCTCCCGAATTCCTGATCCATTGTGGGAAATCTGTAAAAACCTGGTTGTCCAAATTCTATACAGATATACTCAAAACAGGTAACCTACCAAACCTCTTTAAACAAACAAAAATCATAGCCATCCTGAAACCTGGAAAACCAACAGACAACCCAGCGAGTTACCGCCCCATCGCTTTACTCAGTGCAGCTTACAAGCTCCTCGAAAGACTGGTCCTGAACAGAATCGGCCCAAAGCTACTTCAAAAAATACCAATTGAACAAGCAGGATTCAGGCCTCAACGAAGCACCACTGACCAAGTGCTCTCTATAACTACCTACATAGAGGCAGGTTACCAAAGAAAACTGAAGACGTCTGTGGTATTCATCGATTTATCGGCTGCCTATGACACGGTCTTGAAAGATGGCCTCATCTATAAGCTCCTTAAAATAATCCCCTGCAAAGCAACCGCCCGACTCATAAATACTATGCTGAGCAGTAGAAACATCCGTGTAACCATGGGAACTACAGTGAGCAAACAGAGAACGCTTAATAATGGTCTCCCCCGGGGCTCCAATACTCCGTATTTAGTATGTATATAGCTGATATGCCCCCTACCAGATCTAAAAAATTTGGATATGCAGACGACTGGGCAGTTGCAACTCAAAGCTGGAAGATCTGGAACGCCTGGTTAAGTACTTTAAACAATGGAGACTTAAACCTAACCCCAAAAAAACCGAGGTTAGCTGTTTTCACCTGAACAACAAAATGGCCCACACAAAACTTAAAGTATACATTGATAACCAACTGCTCACGCACAACTATAATCCCAAGTACCTCGGCGTCACCCTGGACAGAACACTCGCCTTTAAGAAACATCTTGAGAACACCGCAGCAAAGCTGAGAACCCGTAACAACATCATACAGAAGCTTTGCGGGACTACATGGGGCTCATCAGCAGGTACACTTCGGTGTTCAGCCCTTGGACTCGTATACTCCGCAGCTGAATACTGCTCTCCTGTTTGGCTGAATAGCGTTCACACAAAAATTATAGATACCCAGCTCAATGTCGCCATGCGTCTCATATCTGGAACGATCAAGTCTACACCTGTGGAGTGGCTTCCACTACTGAGCCATATACCCCCACCTAATCTTCGTCGTCAGCATGCTCTGCTTAGAGAATTCCAAAAGCTGCTTAACAACCCGCAATTACCTATACACACATATGTCGCCGACGCTAATTCACATCGATTGCGCTCCAGAAAACCTCCGACTAGAGATGCAATAGACTTGAGTTCCAACAATTTTCAAATGAACTCCCAGTGGAAGAACATGCAGAGCGACAGACCGAACCTAATAATGAGAAACACACCATGCATCACAGAAACTCCACCAGGTTTTGACCTCCCCCGAAAATCATGGTCAACTCTAAACAGGATAAGAACGGATCATGGAGTCTGCGCAGATTCCCTTTATAAATGGAGGATGAGAACCTCTGCTGAGTGCGACTGCGGCGACGAGAAACAGACCATCCAGCATATGATTGCCGAATGCCCTCGGAGGAAGTATTATGGAGATCCTCTAGATTTCGCCTCTGCAACACCAGCGTCGATTGAATATATTAATACATTAGATGTTAGATTGTAACATATATGTGATAATGTTGTGTATCAAATTGCCATACGCTAAATAAAAAAAATAAAAATATGTATATAATATAAAAATATGTATATAATATAAAAATATGTATATATATATATATATATATATATATATATATATATATAACAAGAAATACTGGATATTATTGACTGTCGATATAAACAAACAACACAGTTTATTAGGGTTGCAGTCAGAATTATTGGCCGGGATGTTAAAAAAACACTCTTTTGACTTTTTGTCGAGCTTTCGGAATATTTTTATTCCTTTTTCAAGACACTGTAAAAGACAATTATGTAAGTATTTAAAATAATATCACCATTCTTCAGTGTAACTTACTAGTCGTTGAGATTATTTTTGTAAGCATTGAACACTCAACATTAATACCACACATTAAAATATACAATTATGGACATAATACATCATAAAATTTTTAAAAATTTGTTGTTAAAAATAGTAAAACTTGATTGATGGCATGTTTTACTGGTGTATATTAACTCATACAGAGAATGGAAAGAAAAAAAACAGTGTAATTAATATGTAATTAGGTGTAAATTGATGTTATCTTTCGTTACAAGCATTACTAGAGGCCTTCTTAGGTGTCTATAATTTTTAACCTGTCTTAATGGTATGCAACATATTATACAGAGGTGTAATTTTTTGTACAGGTAAATATTTTTTATTTATTTTTTTTTTTTTTTTTTTTTTTTTTTTTTTTTTTTTTTGGTGTTTTTTTTCTTAAATAAATAAATAAAAAAAATGATAATAAAAAAAAAAAATAAAATAAATATTTACCTGTACAAAAAATTACACCTCTGTATAATATGTTGCATACCATTAAGACAGGTTAAAAATTATAGACACCTAAGAAAGGCCTCTAGTAATGCTTGTAAAGAAAGATAACATCAATTTACACCTAATTTACATATTAATTACACTGTTTTTTCTTCCATTCTCTGTATGAGTTAATATACACCAGTAAAACATGCCATCAATCAAGTTTTACTATTTTTAACAACAATTTTTAAAAATTTTATGATGTATTATGTCCATAATTGTATATTTTAATGTGTGTGGTATTAATGTTGAGTGTTCAATGCTTACAAAAATAATCTCAACGACTAGTAAGTTACACTGAAGAATGGTGATATTATTTTTAAATACTTACATAATTGTCTTTTACAGTGTCTTGAAAAAGGAATAAAAATATTCCGAAAGCTCGACAAAAAGTCAAAAGAGTGTTTTTTTTTAACATCCGGCCAATAATTCTGACTGCAACCCTAATAAACTGTGTTGTTGTATTTATATATATATATAATATTATTATATATATATATATATATATATATATATATATATATATATATATATATATATATATATATATAGAAAATAATAGATTTAAAGTATTCAACTAGTGAATTTAGAGGTTTAATCGGTTATTCAGGTTGGCAAAATAAAAAAAGAAGTCAACTACTCCATAAGTTTATAGAAGACGTTTCGCTTTATATTTCTAAAGCTTCATCAGTTCTCTAAAATACAAAGATGACATAGAGTTTATAAGAAATACAGATCTAATAATTTAAACTTACAACTCAATATGTAGTATATTAAAGATATTATATATATATATATATATATATATATTTATATATATATATATATATATATATATCTACCGTGGAGGTAAACAGTCGTATATCCATAATGTATACATTTGCAGGAGAGCGCAAAAACATAGAGACTAGTCAATAAACTATAAAAAAATTGTACTTCCATTTTATTGAATTTAACGTCATTGGTACATTACTTTACGTAAATGGCAATCTATTACTAGATATTAGTATTGTTAAGAAATGGTTAACCTGGTTAACGATATCGGGAGTTACGACTTATGTTTTTAAACAGGTAATATGCAAAATAAAAATCGTAAGTGATGACAAAAATATTATATTCTGTATTTAAAAATGCAAAAACCAAATCACAATCTTTGAAACAAAAAAAAAAACTCGTTAAGTAGAAAAAATATAAAACCTAAATATTTTTAATTTAGTTATCGCTGTCACTATCACCTGCTTGCTGCTTTGAAATTGGCAACTGTTGGTAGAAATAATGAAATTGCACCGGGATCCATTGGCAAAGCTTTAATAAATGTTCGTATTTTTTTTTGGTGATACCTTTACAATTCGTACTCATAGCAGGCAATTGATCAGGGAATGGTATTTGAGTTCTCGCTGATCTTGATACATTCAAACTCATAAAATTTTGGTTTGCAAAGTTTGTTTTATAATAAATAGTTAACTTCGACGCAGCGCGAACTTGAAAGTGCACCACCGTTGAAATAAGGAACTCTTGTTTTTCATTATTCCGTTTTTTACCAATACATGGTGAGTGAGGTTTAGCATACAATATTTCGAAATTTTTGAAATCCGATACCTCCATTTCAATCACAGTTGCACCTGTAGAGCGGATTAACTGCTGCCAGTCCCAAGGCGTAACAATTTCCATAGTTGCTTGTTTTTTTAACGTCCTTTCAATTAAACCATGAACATGGTCTGCCTCCATATGGGTATGCCCTCTCAACAAAAACTTGTGATCTATTGTTTTCAAATTTGGACAAATTTTTAGTTACCATAGGTAACTGAACATCATCATTATACTACGATTTTGACTGGGACAATTGTCCGACCAAATAATTAAATGTTCTACCGTAGAATTTGCAAGAACAATTTCACTCCACTTCAATAATGCTGAAGCAATTTCATGTCCACCCCTTCCAGCTTTCGATTCGTCCCACACCATGCAGTAAGCCTTGTTTGTGGTGGAATCATAAATTGTCAGGTTTAGTGTCCATAGCTTTAACGAATAAAAGCTTTGATTATTTGTCAGGTAAGGGGTTGGAAGACATTTTTGTAGGTCGATCATAATCACTTTGGTTTTATCAACTGATAACTTACTTGTTATTTTGTCGTTCTTCTTTTCAGTATACCTCATATCAGCATCGTGAAGATGATCTTCATATTTTTGACGAACGGCAGTCGTTGCCTCATCTTGATCACCTTGTTTGAGTTGTTGACTAAATTTATCGCATCCATCGCATGTATCAACTGAGGGAGTTTTAAATCCAGGTTAAATTCAGAATTAAAAATTTTTTTATAAAGCCACAACTTGGCAATTTCTACTTTGGGAACTCCATCATCTTTACATTTTGCCAAATATAATTTGTACATTTTATCCTTATTTAATTCAGGTCCAAAATACTTCTTGCTAGTTTTGTTCCGTGTGTAGTGGCTTTCATAACAAGGAAATGAATCTATGTGTATGTGAGCGTCGCATTGCTTAATTTGTTAGGCGGAACATGTCTACCTCGCATATCCAGCGATATCACCCAGTATCATACTTTCTCAAGGCATTGCGACCACAGTTTCAGATATGCCTAGTTATTGAGAAAAAATACTTTGCAAACATCAACTTTTTGTACTGTATTACCTGATTTTATATCAAAGTTGTAACTTTGGTTTGTTTTCTTTGATCATGTCTGCTTCCGTCTTTAGGTCTATGACGATCTGTAGATTTGGAAGTGATGTGTGATGCCACAAATTGGCGTTTTAATTCCCCACTTTTCTGTTTCATCCAATAATTTTCAAAAATCTGCCTTCTTACTGTGTCGGTGAATTTGTTCACGCAATTTTTTCTACATGGTGCACAACCTGGTTTCATTGATTTTGCTTTTATTTTTTTACCACACTTAGCAATATGTTCTTCTCCTGCTTGAGTGGCTGCAACTCGTTGAGATACTTTCCAGGTTTTTATTTGTTTGATACGTTTTTTTGTTTTTGGAATCTCTGACAAAAGTTGAAGTGGTGGTGATTTAGAACTCGGGCCAGCAGTTTCGTGATGATCGGCCTTCTGTACAGCTTTACCTCTCTGCACAATGCTTTCTGCAATTTCCTTGCCATGCGTATTGATGTCGTCACTATCAGAACTACTTGGCGTATAATCGGGATCATCAACGCTGTCATCGTCATCCTCTGAATAGTCTCCAAAAATTTTACTCTGACAACTGCTGTTAGCAATTAGCAGCTGAGGTGCAGATATCAGTGATGCAGATGCACTGGTCTCCCCTACTAGCATATCTTTACTACTATCTCCAATAGTTGTCGGCTGTCCATTGCCAGCATCAACTTGAGCAGTTGATTCACAATCAATACTGCCTAGGTCATCGGAAGACAAGCTCTGATCATTTTTACCTGAAACAATTAATAGGCAACATTTTATTACAGGTAAAAAGTCGTATTTCCACTAGAATGGCGTATTACTTTATAAATATAGGTTAAAATTGACTCACATCAATTAAAAAATAGTAATAGCATACAACACTAGCATTGCATTATCAGTGAAAACAAGTTTAACAAAGATTGTACAGCTAAATACTAAAAGTAGGTACCTAACCTTACTTTTTCTTACCTTGCAATAAATTATCTCGCGTTTCTATGAGGTTCATAATTTTAGACACGCTTGCACTAATTAATTGACGTAAATGTTTGTTTTTATTAGAAGTCATGTTAATTCTAACGTCAGAAGAAGCAATAAAGTAAAATAATAACAGCAGTAACACGTGGTAACACCCTCGACTGAATATCATTTATTGTAGAACTGGAGTTACGGTTGTTTACCACTACCGCATTCTAAAGAATACTATCAGGTATGCACGTATCTATGGATATACTACTGTTTACCTCAACTGACTAATGGAGTTGCGGTTATTTCTAAACACCGTATCTAGGCAACTAATAATGCTAGGTGTACGAATCTTTTCCACCAAATGCTATGAAAACCTGACAATAAGAGCGTGGTCTTAACTCCATTTCGGCAAAAATTGGAGTTACGACTGTTTACCTCTACGGTATATATATATATATATATATATATATATATATATATAATATATATATATATATATATATACTGAAGTTTACTCATTATTTAGAACTAACTTAAAAAAAAAACACAAACAAAGAACACACAAACTTGCTGCAAAAAATAATATTCATATTCGTAGATACGACGATTTAAAAAAATTTTAAACGAACATTTGGCTTCATTTAGAGATGTTGTCCAATGAAGACAAACAAAACACTGATTTATTGCAACACATTCTATGCAAACGGCGTGATGCGATACCGAAAATTTTTAAGGGCCATATATATATATATATATATATATATATATATATATATATATATATATATATATATATATATATATATATATAAACCGGGTGGTGAATCGTCAAACGGACCATAGGAAATTCAATGAGAAATTTTAAATTGTTGAATTGCTGCTTCCCTAATTATTTTAGATCAAAAGTTATAAAAAACTATTTGTAGAGGACTAAAATCTGAATTAAAAACAAATGTTAAAACCGTTCTACGAATCAAATGTACTTCAAAATTTTGCAAAAATATAATACATTTTTCAGACTACCCCTAAAAGTTAGACCACACGTAATGCAAGAATATATATTAGGACGTATGTGTTTTATCATATTTATGTCAGATGTTTGACAATTTGAATTGTCATTTTTTTTATTTTATGATTAAATTATAAACAATGAATTTTACTAAATACTACTACTAATGAACATTATTACTTTGTGAACAATAAATTATATTGTTTACAAATCGATCAATATAATGAAATGTACTCAGTTGACGAAAAATCGCATAATGTTGTATTCAGGCCATAGAGCGATCCTTTTCCTGCCACTACCGGATCTTTATTTAACGTAAGATATTCTAATTCACTAAAATTTAATTCCATGTTAAGTTATACAACAATTCAATGAATTCCAATATACTGTACTGTGATCTTTATCCCTAATAATAATATATGATAATTTCTAAACATAAAACTATAACAAATGTTATAATAAAACATGAAGAAAACATTTTTATTATTGCTTTTTTCTCCTCAACTGAGTACATTTTTTAATCAACTTAATTTTAAACAATAAATCACAAAATTTTTACCATTTAAATCATAGATAAATATAAATAATTGATTTAAATATTGTCAAATATCAGAGACAATAATATGACAAAACGCAACACGTAATACACATTTTTACACAGAAAAATGTATTATATTTTAGCAAAATTTTGGAATACGTTTAAGTCGTAGAATAATTTTAACAGTTGTTTTCAATACATATTTGAGTCCTCTACAAATAGTTTCCCATGACTTTGGTGTAAAATAATTAGGGAAGCAGGAATTCAACAATTTAGAATTTCCCATTGAGTTTCCTACGGCCCGTTTGACGATTCACCACCCTGTATAAATATATATACAGTGTAGGAAAAAGTTTATGGTCGGTATGGACCTTACGTGAGATGGAGTGAGAAACAGCTGTTTAAAAAGAGAGAGGTATATTAGGTACGCCCTTTATATCGCCGAGCCTTCATGCCTAGAAATAATAAAAAAGGGGAAGTTCAACGTTGCCAAACTTATCGGTTTTATTTGACCTGTTGTCTTTTTTGCATTTGAACAATGTTCTATCAAGAAGATAAAATGCTCAAGATAATCAAATTTGGGCGAAATTTATTTAAATGGCGGGTTACTGTTTTTTTTTTATTTTACAAGTTTTCTTTACAATAATTGTAATATAACATTTTGATTTCCATTTCGGAAATCGTTTTATATAAATAAAATTTATTAATGTTTCGTATTTTAAGTACGATTTCCGAACTAAAAATCTAAACATCAAAATAATTTCCCAATATGAAATAATAAACAATTAAACATGCATACAATAACGCCACATTAAAAAATATTCATACACTAATTATTTGGCAACGTCTAGTCTAGATAGTCGTCTGGTCAAAAGATCGAGTAACGAGAAGTAGAGGTGGGTCATGCTAGTTTATCGTTAAGAGCGTAGGAGCAAAATTTCGGGTCAATGTTTTTTAAATGCATTCATTTTTTTCGAATCCTGAGAAAACTAATAAATATTGAAGAATGAAACAATACATTATTACCGAGGGCCGAAAGTCCCTGAAAACTCCTATAATGTTTATTTTAATAAGTTATAGGGATGAAAAAAAAAACAAAATTTAGTGTGATTTTTAATTTCAAATATCTCATTAAAAAAACTTTTTGTTTATTCTAAGGGACTTTCGGCCCTCGGTAATAATGTAATCTTTCATTCTGCATTTAAATTTTTCAAAAATATTTGTTAGTTTTCTCAGGATTCCAAAAAAAATTGAAAGCATGAAAAATTTTAATTTTCATAAACAAGTAACTATGATTGTTTAAAAGTAGTTTCAAGTAAGAGAGTACCTACATAAACAAACATAACGGCTATTATCGTTTATGTGTATATCTATTGAAGTGAAAGAAACTAATGATATATTTATTATGACTTGAAAAATAAACTAAACAATACAAATAGTAAATCGGACTTACATTTACATTACACGTTATTATTAAATCGCGAATAGTCTAAATTGACATAAAAAACATAAGTTTTTCTACTTTACTTCTTGTTAACCGTATTCTTTTTTTATTTAAAATTAAACCAGATTTTGAACATGTGTTCACATTTACAATACTTTATGAATATAGTGGTTAAGTTAGGATATACATGGCGATGGTTTTTCCACCGTTGTAATGGACTCTCGATGCAGGTGTACGTGTAGATGAGTCATCTCCAATTAATTGATCAAAAATACACCATGGACTTAAGTCATATTTATTGGTTTCTTTTTCTTGTACTGGTTGATTTTCAATAGTACAATCTTCTTGTTCGTTAATAATAGAAGTAACCAGCTTCTTAACTTTTTGTTTTGTTTTTTTATCTTCATTTTTATCAGAAAAACCCTGCACTTTAAATCGTCAATCCATAAATGTACATAATGACAATGTGCCACTCTGTTCTATCCCTCTAAATCTTTTTGCTAAACCCAATATTAGTAATTGTACTATGTCGGATACTATGGATGTAAGTATGCCGTTTGCTAAAATTTTATTGCAAGATTCTTGCAGGCAGCGTACCATAACAATCACTGAACTAGCATTCAAGTATTTTTGGTCACTCATTGTACTTGTTATTTCTTTAAACGGCCGTAAAATTTGGGAAAGTTGAGAACAAATAATCCAGTGTTCTTTATTTAGATTAGGTTTAAGTCTAAGTCTGTATTATTTAATACCAATGTGGAACGGGTTGCCTCTTCTAACTCGGTCATTCTTTTTAACATGTAATAGGTGAAGTTCTACCTAGTTTCCACGTCTTGGATTGGCCGTTTGGGAACTGTGTTATGTTGTAATTAATACTTTAAAAACCTTTCTGAAGATAAGGTACTTTGTTGAAATGTGTTTTTTTGCAGAATTGTCGAAAAAGGACTTTTTATTTTATCTATTTGTACACGACAGCATTTAAGTGCGTCCTCCACCAATAAATTTAATCATCATCATAAATCACAATCATCATAAAACAAAACATATTTAATAGCTTTGACCATATTTGAGGAATTATCAGTTACTGCAAAATTTACTTTTCGTTTTAGACCCCACTGATTAATAATTTCAGTAATCGCTGTTTTCTGGATTATGGTTTCCAGAAAAATGGCAGCAGCCTAATAAAACCGTTTTGAATACTAAATTTTCGGTTAAATATTGTCCTGTTAATGCGAAGTAACTCTCAGTTACTCCAGATGTCCAGAGGTCAGTAGTAATACAGATATTTTCTACTTCTTTAACAACTTGTGATCTAATAATTTGCTCACGTTTGACATAACATTCCTGAAGTAATGAACCTGACAAAGTTTTTCTTGTTGGCGGTTTATATCCAGGAATCCACCCTGCAAACTTTTTAAAAGCTGGTTCTTTAACTATGGAAAACGGATGAAACGAAAAGTTTAGTAAATCTTGAAAATCGAATAGTCCAAGAAAAAGAAACTGATAAAGATGGCTTAAGTCCATGGTGTATTTTTGATGAATTAATTGGACATGACTTATCTAAATATACACCTGTATCGAGAGGTATAAAAGAAGTCGACATGTAATTGTCTGATGATATATTACCCACAAAACATTTCGAATGGAGATTGGAACTGTCCATTACCGTGGTGAAAAAACCATCGCCATGTATATCCTAACTTAACCACTATATTTATAAAATGTTGTAGTATTGTAACAAAATCTTTTCCTTGTGAACACATGTTTAACATCTGGTATAATTTTAAATAAAAGAAGAACGCGATTAACAAGAAAAGTGGAAAGACTTATGTTTTTAAATGTCAATTTAGACGATTCGCGATTTAATAATGTGTAATGTAAATGTAAGTATTTAAGTACCATTTGTATTATTTAATTTATTTTTCAACTTACAATAAAAATATCCTTCGTTAGGTTCTTTTATTTCAATACTTATACACATAAACGATAATAGCCAATATGTTTGTGTACTCGCTAATTTGAATACTGGTAAACAATCAACTAGTTACAGTTTACGAAAAACGGTTCCGATAAAAATTAAAAAAACGAGTGGAGCCACCTCTAGTTTTTTAGGTATATTAGGATCGGAACCAGAGAATATCTGATCGGAACTAATCGTCTCACTAATGGGCAATGGCCAATGAGTGTTAAAAGGATTTTAGGAGGGGAGACGAAGGGGAAATATGATTGTTATCTTTGTCTAATTCGCTGAAAATATGATTTTATATCTGCGTTAGATATCCTGTTAAATTTTACCATACCGACCATAAACTTTTACCTACACTGTATATATATAATATATATATACACTGTATATATGTAATATCCTATAGACAAATTAGATCAAACAAATGTAGTATACAGCATTGTTTGTACTCAGTGTGAAGCTGAGTATATTGGTGAGACTGGAAGAAATCTCTCAAATCGCATTACTTCTCACAAGAGTGATTGTAGAATTAAGAAACCATCTTGTGCTTTGGCAGAGCATGTAATAGACAAAGACCATATTATGGATTTTGATAATATTAAAATTTTATGTAATGAAAGTAATAAATTTAAAAGAACTTTTTTGGAAATGGTTTGTATTAGCAAAAGTGATAATAATTTAAACAAAAGGTCAGAAATTCAAAATTTAAGCAAAATTTATAATTATATAATTTCTATTTAATTTATGCAGTCAGTAAAATATCACATTTTGAATTTTCCATGTATTTGTTACATTTTTTCGGGCATCTATCAATGGTGAATAAATCTTCTTCTTTTTTGTTACTAAACAAAGAAGAATTTTTTTAACAAAATTTTATTTTTGACAATACGTCAAAAATAAAAATTTTTAAGTTAGTATTTATGACATTTAGGCTGGTTGTAGCTATTCTATTTTTGTTTATAAATTAAATTTTTTTTCTTAAGAAACTTCATCTAAATTATTCAGAGAAACATTTATTAGAATAAGACATTTTTTTATTAATATTTTTTGTATTTATTATGTAAGCAGTAGTTTTATATAAAAAACTAATTTTATTTGGTGAGTTAACAAAAAATTTTTTATTTCTAGTTCAACTTTGTAAGACATTTTGTATTTTTTAGAAGCTCTTGATAAAAATTGTAATCACAATTGAAAGCTCGAGTAAAAAATAGTCAACAAATAGCCCTTTTATTGACTCCAACCCATCAAAAACAGTGTTATATTTTTTCCAAACGAGTCACAAGTACTTCTTTTTTCTTACTCTATATATATATATATATATATATATATATATATATATATATATATATATATATATATATATATGCAGGAGTATTGTACGTCACAAAAAGTAAATTTTACAGGAGATTTTTTTGTTTTTTCTTTGAATGTAATAATAGTCTAAGAGCCAGTGGGCGGCTACCTATATGTATTTGACGATACCTGGATTTTTGTACAGTGAGACCCCTATACCTACTGTACATGAGATGGAGAGTCACTAAGCTCCAGGTGGCCGACTTGGCGGGCGCTCAGGTAAGACAGGTATCGATTTTTGGCCAATTTTATAAGTATTTGACGACGTCTGCCGCTTTGAAATTCGAAAATATATTAATATTATTATCAGAAAATAACAATGGCAGACCATTATCGCGCGGTTTTCATTGCGGCAGACAATTTTGAAAGTGCTCAAAAAAATAAAATTTTCAAAGTAATTGACCAGATCTGCCATTAATATATTTCATTTATTAGGGTCTTAAAAACTTATATTGATCATGGCAGACGTCTTCATGGTGGACATACTTCAGTAGACAAGAAAATCTTAGCTATTATCCGGTCAGAAGTATGCATAGACTGTCTATAGCTATCTTTCTTTTATTCTCTATGAATCACTATTGTACTCATTCTAGCTTATACTTCGTTCTGGAAATCTTACGGAGTGACGTATTTTTAAAGTATAGACAGTTACGGTGTCGAGCGGAAGGACGTGAGGAAGATCATAGGCGTCGAGGTTTTTGGATAAATATTTACAGCAATTTTATTAATATTAATATTTAATTTTGTAAGTACCTTAAAAATATTTTTAAAATAGACTAATAAAATTTTAAAATTTAGTATTAAAATTAAATAGTACATTTTTATACAAGTAAATGAATTACTGTTATATCGTTTTCGGGCTCAAATAAAAGAATCGAATTACCAAGAAGCAAGATATTTCACCTGAGTTACAACCACATAACATTAAGAACAGTTGTCAACAACTTGAAAAATTTATTAACGCATTTGATCAATATGTGAATCCCTTCGGCTTAGATTTATCACCCGATCAATTATTCAACATAGGTTCCGGAAAAGCTGCGTCATCTCAAGTGGAAGAGTTCCTCTTAAACATCCAAAAAAATGGCGGAGAGCTACGAACAAATTTCATCTCGGAATGTGCATCTGATTCGAAAAGATTTGAAAAGGCCATCAAAAAGACTCCGATACACAACTTTTCCGGTCTACTTTTAAAAAAGAAATCTGTAAAAATCGGAGGTAAGCAGCAAGAGATCAAGCTACAGCGAGATTTATTTGGACGTTTGTTGGGAATTTCAATGGACCATCAAATTGATGTTCTCAAAATTTTAGCGTATCCAATATCTCCTGTACCTCTTGCTTCATGTCATCTCGATGGTGGCTTCTGCAAAACTGATAAATCCGTTCTTCTAAAATGCCTTGAACCAAATGTTGATCAAGAACACCACGTAATACAGACGTATTTTTAATCGATGGATTTTTTATTCTCCATTCAATGAAAGAAGTCCCCAAAACATTCGGGAGTATTTCAAAGAAATTTCTTCAAATGGTTTAGAAATATTCCACACGAAGAATTGATGTAATCTTTGACCAATATATATTTCCATCGATAAAAGATAGTGAAAGATGTTTACGACATGAAGCGTCGTTGATTGATTACACAATTTTGGGACCTGAACAGGTGCGACCGTCAGATTTTTCAAAATAATTGAAGAATACTAAATTCAAGGAAGCTTTGGTAGATTTTTTTACAAAAAAACTGGTCTAGTGAGGAAATGAAATCATTTTTGGGTAACCGACAAATTTTCATAAATTTCCGAACTTGTCAATCATATCAAATTGTAGATGACAAGATCCAATCAAGTGTAGTTGAAAGTTTATGTTGTACCTCACATGAAGAAGCTGATACTAAGATTGTGTATCATGCTTGCAATATCACAGAGCAGTCGAATATTGTTATTAGAGCCTCTGATACTGATATTTTAATTATAATGATTGGTAATATGACACGATTACAACATGCCAATTCTAATGTTTGGATGCTCAATGGCACCGGAAATAAAGAAAGGTATATTCACATCACAAAAATTTACAAAGAGCTTGGTGAATTGCTAGCCAAAAGCTTAATCGGCTTCCATGCGTTCACATGATGTGATTTCAATCCGGCTTTCTTTAATAAAGGGAAAAGAAGACCTTTTACCTTATTGAAGAAAAATACAGAAGTTCAAGAAGCATTTGCTACTCTTGGTGAAGAAAATTTGACAGAGGACCAGTTACAACAGGTATTTAACAGCATTCAAAAGTTTACCTGCCTACTTTATAATGCCAAAAAATCTGTTGACGTTGATGATGGAAGATACCAACTTTTCGTCAATAATTATAAGGCTTCCGATGTCAATGAAAATTTCAGCAAAAAAATTTCGAATTTTGATGAAAGCTCAATACCACCATGTAAAAGTGAGCTTTATCAACAACTTCTGAGAGCGCATTATATTTCTACAATTTGGAAAAATGTTTACAAAAAAGAACCTACGACATTGGATCCATTAGAGTTTGGTTGGATAGAGCAAGACGAGAAATTTACATTCAAATGGTTTGAAGGAGATCAACTCCCAACTTCTGTCAGTGATTTAATCACCCAAGTTCCTGGTAAGTTCATAATAATTTTACCGAATGTAATAAAATTATTTACCGAATGTGTTCAGATCAATTTAAGATTGACTTTTATTTAATAATTTATGCTTTATTTTTACAGATTCCGAATCACAGGATGATGAAGAGGAGTCCCACCTGGAGACAAATGATTCCGATGAAGATGAATCAAAATTCAAATCAATAAAAGAAAATATTTTTTGTAATTCATGATTCATTTTTTTCAATTTTGTTGTGAATAAATTAAAAGAAAAAAATCAAATAAATTGACTATTTTATCATCAAATTTCTAAATTTTAGTCCATAATTTGCAAAATGAAGTATTAATTGCTATGAATACAGTAAGAACGTAAATGATATTGATATGAAACAGGGAACGTCATACAGATACATCTGACCGGATAATAGCTAAGATTTTCTTGTCTACTGAAGTATGTCCACCATGAAGACGTCTGCTATGATCAATATAAGTTTTTAAGACCCTAATAAATGAAATATATTAATGGCAGATCTGGTCAATTACTTTGAAAATTTTATTTTTTTGAGCACTTTCAAAATTGTCTGCCGCAATGAAAACCGCGCGATAATGGTCTGCCATTGTTATTTTCTGATAATAATATTAATATATTTTCGAATTTCAAAGCGGCAGACGTCGTCAAATACTTATAAAATTGGCCAAAAATCGATACCTGTCTTACCTGAGCGCCCGCCAAGTCGGCCACCTGGAGCTTAGTGACTCTCCATCTCATGTACAGTAGGTATAGGGGTCTCACTGTACAAAAATCCAGGTATCGTCAAATACATATAGGTAGCCGCCCACTGGCTCTTAGACTATAATAATTTATTAATAATAGAGTTGAAACTGAAGCAAAATGGGAGTACAAGATCATTGCTGATAATCTTAAAATCAAGTTCTTATAAATAAAAAAAATGTGGACGTACAATAGTTAATAATAATAAATCTAAGGTATGTCCCTATTTGTGGACTTGCAATAAATAACGAAATGTGATTTAGAATAGTTCTAAATAAAACACGAAAACTGCAGTTAACAAAATATGTATTATTTTTAGGTTTTATAAAACTTATTGTTCTTAATGCCTAAAAAATATACTAGGAACTGAAAAAAACATCACGAATATGTTGAACCCTGAAACTTCAATAACATAAAAATAAAGCTTCAAATTCGTGACACATATTATGCTAGTAGAAAAACATTGGTAAACATAGAAGGAACCCAGTAAGAAAACAAAAGTTTTTAACTTGTACATAGAGCAAACATAACAAAAAATTAAATAAAAAATAAAAACAAAAGTTAATCATTCTCCTCGTCTTCTTTATCAGATTGCAGTGTAAATGGTAAAGCTTTAAAAAATCATAGTATGGTGATGTTATTACTTCCTTTTCACAAAGATACATTAAATGGTCATACTTTTTTTTTGTAGGAGGTATTTTTATTGTAACGACATTTAAGCTGAACATCTTCAATGATATAATTATGTTTTTTTCTACCTCTTTCTAATAAATTTACTTTTCTAAAGGCTTCATCATATGCAATTTTAAAAAACATAATGTTTGGGACACATGGGCCGAATTTGACTATTTTAAATTTATTCGTGTAAACTTTATCATTGTTTTCATCTTTGTCAAAATTTATTGCTCTTTTTTCCTGAAGATCTTTCATAGCATATACCTAGGGTGACCATAATTTTTCAACAAAAAAAAAGTACATTTATAATTTATAATTTTTAAGAAAATATGTACAGGTGTCCTAGGAAATTTTTCGGGTAAAAATTTTACGAATCTTTAATGAAACAATGATAAGAACGATTTTTTTTTATTCAAACATAAGTACCTACATAAAAAATGAATGATAAATTTTAATAGTTAATTTTCTTTCGACGTTCCTTCCTGAACCTCTTGATCATCATTTTGGTACCAGTCGTACTTTTTGGAACTATGAATTTCCTTCAGAAGTTGTGGTTTACTCTTTAAAAACTGAAACATTTCATTGCACGAAACTTTGAAGTTTGTGTAGACTTGCATGATGGCTTCCAGAGTGGATATTTTCAACTGCCATTTGTTGAGACTCCAATAGTTACTGATATTTGAGAACAACCGCTCAATCGACGAACTGGTCCCAGGCAGACAAAAAACAAACTCACATAGAATTTTGAGATTTTTCAGAGCACTTTCTTTTGGAAGATTTCGAGCCATCGATCTTCGGTAGAAATATTTTTCGAATTCCAGTCTGCGATTTTATTTTCTGTAACGTAGGTTCGTATTAGACTAACTTCATAAAATAGTTCGTCCTGATTCAATATCGGACCTATGTAGTCTTTGAAAGCTTCACACGACGATAAAATTTCAGCCCAAGAAACTTGTTTTTTCAAGTTAACCCATCCGAATAGCTTTAGTTCACTTAAATGTTCACTCCAGTTTTTCAAATATGTTACACAATTTGAATAGAACTGCTTAACATGCGTGATAAAGATATCCCGATAGTTCACACTAAGGTCAAGGTTTTCCATATTTTCAAGTTTTGAAAGTGACTCTCTTACTTTAAGCGGTAAAAATAACTCATTTAAGCGATTTTGAAGCTTATTTATGAGTTCGAAATACTCCAAAGCGGCTTCCGTTGCGCATATTTTGTCACCTTCTACATCTAAAATCACTTTGTGGAAGAGAGACGCAATGTTATACACAAACCACATCCATGCTTCACTGAGTGGGTTTTGAAAAAACTGTTTTAGAACTGTTGGACAATTATCAATCGATAAAAAATATGCTTTTAAGGGTTCGAACATTTGTATAATTCGTTCAATGGCTGGCATTAGGCTTAAAAATCTTGTTTTTGAAAACGACAACATTTTTTTGTACTCGATATCAACAAAATCGCAAAACTGTTTTAGTTTCTCCACTCTGACTGTAAAAATATAAAAATACTTAAAAATCTTGACCGCAATAACCTCGATGTCTATGGGTAAGACGTCCGTCGCATTTTGTAAACAGTTATTAAAAATGTGTGACACACAACCAATGCCAATCACGGGTTTACCACGAGAAGCATTTAATTTGCTGAATAGATTGTTCACTCCCTTTCTTCTCATTCCACCAAAATTTGTATTTGTATTATCAGCAGACATTCCGATGCATTTTTGTAGTAGATTATGGTGATTCAAAACATTGACCACGTAATCTTTTAACTGCTCTGATGTTTCACCAGGTAAGTCACGTAGCTGAAGTAATTTTACTTGGACACCATTTTCTCCATCAAAATATCTTACCATTAAGGGCACAACTTTAATTTCTCTATGATTCGACGAATCGATTGTGATGCTGACGAAATTTGCTTTTCGAAGGTCAATTTCTAATTGGGATTGAGCCTCTTGAGCTAAAACATTTTTACAATCGCCTCGGTCTTGGTTCGAGCTGCCGCAAATTTAGGTTCAAACATGCTTACAATTAGTTTTGACGTGCAGTCTAAGGATCTGAAACTTTGCAAATGCTTAATTGTATGGTAAGCAAAAGTACTTTCCTTGGCAGCAATCAACATATTTTCAGAACTTAAATTTTCTTTTTTAACAAAGGTTTCCAATTTGCTGCTCTTCGAGTTCGCATTAGCAGCCAACATGTGTTTTTTCTTTGACAAATGTTGTTTGATATTACTGCGACCACTGTTAGAAATATCAACATCACTTTTACAAACTTGGCAAAACACAATATGCGGTGAAACATTTGATTTTTGTTTCATAAAAGGATACTCTGCTTGCAACTCGACGTTAAAATAGCATTTTCTTCTAGGCGGTGACATGATGAAATTGTTTATTTTTCCACACAACACAAAATAATATAAAAAACGAGAAAAACTGCCGGAATTTAAGAAAAAAGGTTAATAGACTAATCAACAGTGAGCGCATAAGTAACAAATAAACATAAACATACCACGAGATATATATTTTTACTAAATAAATAAGAATAAGATAATAAGATCTTGCTGCGAAATGAAATCGCCAGTGATGGGAGGGAGATGGGCGTATCGGTAATAAACTAAACTATTAGACGATGACGTGAAGAAAACGTGTGAAAACATAAAAATTTATTCTTAAATGATACCTAAGCGGTACTTTACAATTACAAAGTACATGATATCGTAAAAGCTAATAATACAATAATAAATGAATCCAAATCCATTGTGATGCTGACCGCTTGGTTCTGGGAATTTGTCAAGTTAGCAAACTTAAAACCGGAACAACGCATAGTTAATATAAACTTCCGAGTGCACCTCACGTAAAAACTCGGTAGTCTGTTTGTTTTATAATATTTCCTTGTAAAAGGGTTTTATACTCGAGGTTTCGGTTCTCGGATAAGTATTCGATTCCTATTTAGTCACAGACTCATAAAGATTTAAATTTCAGTCAGTTAAACATATTTTATTTTTCTTAAATAAACGAATTGCAAAACATTATGAAATTTAAGGCCGTTCCTTGCGTTTCTGGGCATACCTAAGTTCCAATGTAAAAGTTTATATCAAATAACGCAAAAACTATGGCAGATATTGAGATGATTCTTTTTTTTATATGAAAGGTCTTAAAAAGTTCTAGTGCACTATTTAGTTGTAAATTAATAAATTGTTTAAACAATATTTTTTTTTCAAATATTTTTGGTTAAAATAAACGTAAAAATTTTTTTTTGAAATAGGGCACTACAGAATTTGACCCACTTTCCGAATCTGTTTTTATTTTTAACATAAAGTGTAACACAAAGCAGCTATTTGGTATAAACTTTTTTTAAAATCTCAAATTTTGCTAAATGTAACTTTCTCTCTCGGCCAGTACAGGCTGTCCTTGTCGATAGTTTCTGGATTCTCGTCGACACGGTTAGGTTGGTTAGGTAAGAAGTATAATACCCTCTCGAAGGTGGGTCATAAATAATGTTGAATAACATTATTAGGGTTTATTTCGACTTTTGACAAACCAGTGTGTTAATTGTTTTTAAAATGGGTAGTTCACGAAGAAGTTTATGTTCCGATTGAGGAAATTTTATATAAATAAGCAGTACCTATAATAAGTACCTATAATTTGATTAAATTTTTATATGAATAGAAATATTTTCTGTTAATTTGTAACATTTTCCTTCTAAATGTTTATACTGTTTTTATAATAATACTATTGTTTCAGTATTTGCTTATATAATAATAATTTATTATGTAGAAACAGCGTAGAATTTTGGTCAATCAGTCAGTACATTTTTTTGTATTTCAATCAGAATTATTATTTTCTTTTCTTCTTTACATAAAAGCTTAGAGTAATACTCAAATATTTTGCAGTATTTGAATACGGAATTTGATTATTTATATTTATTGGACAATACCCAAATATTTTGCTGTATTTGAATATGGAATTTGATTATTTATATTTATAGGAATATTTATTTTCAACGTTTTTGTTAGTAAAGTTTACATAATATATGAAGTTTGTTTCTTCACTTGCTTGTCCAGCCATATTAGTCCAGGCTAATAAGGATTTTCTCGTGACACTCAATAATCCAGGTAGCTGACAACTTTTTTAGTTATTGTAGACCTATAAGAAGAAAACCTACCTGTTTCCTGCGTAAAGTTCGGAGCCGTTTTTTAATGATTAACAATTAATGCAAAAAACGCGATTCTTTCGATTTTTGCACTCTATTATTTATTTATTTATTTTTACGCACAACAGGCCGTTAAGGCCTAGAGCATTTTTTTACAACATAATTCTAATATTAACTAATTACAATTATTTTAAACAAAACTTTAACGTAAATATGTATATATAACATTCTTAACTACTCTGAAGGACCTGGTGTACAATATTTTTCCATTCGCTTCTATTTTGTGCTTTTTTTCCATTCCCTCACCTTCACGTGTTTAAGGTCTTCCTCCGCTTTACTAATCCACCTCGTTCTGGGTCTACCTCTTCTTTTGGGGTCGATTAATTTTCTGGTTATTACTAGTTTAGGAATTCTGTTTGCTGCCATTCTTTCCACATGTCCCAACCATCTGATTCTTTGTGCCTTGACGAACTTGGTAATAGTAGGTTCTTTGTATAAAGCCATTAATTCATTGTTGGTTCTTCTCTCCCAACCATCTTCTGCCTTTCGTCCTCTGAATATGCATCTCAATATTTTCCTTTCCCATCTTTCCAGAGTATCCTCTTCCTTCTTATTTAATGTCCAGGCTCACCGGCATATGTTACTGTGGGTCGAATTACTGTTTTATATATTCTGAGTTTACCTTGTCTAGAAACGTATTTTGAGTTCAGTAGGGCTCTTAAACCACCTAATTTTTTATTCCCTTTTGCTATTCTGGCTACGAGCTCCCATTTCTCTTTTCCATTTTCATCGAAAACTACACCTAGGTATTCAAATTTGTCCACCCTTTTAAAACTATAGCTTTTACCACTTACTGACCTCATACTAAAGTCTTCTTTTTTCCCTTCTGTTCCTTCTATGATCATATATTTAGTTTTGTCTTCATTTAGTTCCAATCCAAATTTCTGTGCTTCTTCGATGATTTTCTTCACAACTCTTCTTAATTCTTACTCGGTTTTTGCTAGGATCGTTAGATCATCAGCAAATGCCAAGCACTGGTGCTCATTTTTCATGATCGTTTCTTCCATCTTCATGCTGCATTTTCTGATTACAGTTTCTAATACTAATTTGAATAATGTAGTGGATAAAGGATCTCCCAGTCTCAAGCCTTTTGCAACCGTAAATTGATCTGATATGTGCACCCTGCCAAGCAGGGTGCTAACAGGTGAAGATGCTAACAGAGTAATGCCTCTATAGTTCTTACAATCCAGTTAATCGTCCTTTTTATGCAACGTATATTATTTCATTTAGCCACTCTTCTGGAACAAATTCATTTTGCCATATAAGTACTATTAGTTTATGGGTTACTGCAAAAAGTTGATCATCACCTTTTTTCCAACAGATTTAATCGATTTCTGTGGCTTTATTGTCTTTGAGTTTTAGGACGGCATTTGACACTTCTATTATTGTTGGGTGTTCACTGTGTAGTTGTCGATGTAGATTTTGTTGATTGTCTATGTTGTAACCTCTTTCAATATCGTTTATATCATATATTATATAAATATATATATATATATATATATATATATATATATATATATATATATATAATATGATATAATAATAATGTACTTATTCTTCTTCTTCAAGTTCCACTCCTATCGGAGATTGGAAATCATTCTGGCAATTATCATTTTGTTGGATATGCGGCTGAATAGTTCTGTTGAATTGCATCCAAACCATTCACGGAGATTGCGTAACCACTAGATTTTTCGTCTTGATGTGTGATGTATGATGTGCCCCAAGTATTCTAATTTCCTGATTTTTATGGAATTTAAAACTTCGCATTGTTTTCCTAGTTGTTCGAGAACTTGTTCGGTTGTTTTGCGATCCATCCATGATATTTTCAAATCACGTCGGTAGCACCACATTTCGAATGCTTCTAGGTTTTTAATGTTGGATTTTTTAAGTGACCAAGCTTGAATCCCATATAAAAGGGTAAAGAAAATATAACATCAAAGCATTCTTATCCGGAGCGATATATTGATATCTCGATTACAAAAAAGTTTTCTCGTTCTATTAAAAGTTGACCGTGCAATTCCAATGCGGCATCTTATTTCTTTTGTCTAATCAGTATCTTCTGTGATCCATGCTCCAAGGTATTTGTACAAAGATATTTGTTCAATTTCTGTATTATCTAGTACTAGCTTAACTTTGATGCTTTGTGCTTTTGTAAATACCATGAACTTGGTTTTCTTCAAATTTATTTTTAGTCCAAAAAATGTACCTATAATATGATATAATCCTTATAAAATGTCTTCCGACGTTCATTTTTCATTCAATTCGGTTGTTCCATTGTTCTTTAAGTTCTTTCGAGCTCATTAAGTTTCTTATTCCTTCCATCCGTGTTTTCTAAGGTAATCCTCTCTTCTGGATTACGGTAGGTGTTCATACAGGTACTTGTTTTAGGAGTCTACTGTCTTTCATTTATTGGACCTGTACCCATTTGAGCTGCTTTCGTTGTATGCCATCCATGACTGTACCTTCTATTCTCATACTTTATTGCATTAAGTTCGACGAGATATCTTTCTTCGATATTAATCTGTCTCTGTTAATCGTCGTGTTTCACAACCGTATAAATAAAGCATGCTTTTTACCACAGTTTCATGGGTTGTAGTGCTAGAGAGAGCATGTCAGCTGTGCCAAAACGAAAAATAATCCTCCTTATTGCTTCCACTGGAATAAGCTTGACCATTTAACTGGGCCCGGGCTACCTCTTTCTAATTCTTTAAACTCCTGTTTTGAAATTAATAATTATTTTGTCTAATTACCTATTTAGTTGTCAAAACAGATACATTGTTAACTAAAGAAGTGAAAGTGGTTCAATTTAGAAATTATATAGTAAATAATAAATATTTGAAAACTGATGCACATATTCCTCCCGCGATTTATGCTTCAAGTACTAATTTTATAAATCGCACTTCTACTAATAGAAGTAAATTCTTTCATTTTAATTTCATGAATGTTTTTATTCAACATTATTTCAAAACCGCACTGAATAGAAGGCCGCCCACTTGTTTATTGTATAGACCCAAGACTTTACACAATAGGGGGTTGTATAAGGTAGGTATAAAGCTTACCTCTAGTACAAGATGACGTTTAGAATATTCTTCGTGAATGGATTTTGTTTTTGTAAAGAAAGATATTTTTGAAATAGACATCTCTCTGAATTTTACCGTTACAATATTCGAGGATAAGCCTTAAACAAAATATTATATTTTGAAAGATCTACCGATTTTACTCCACAATCTATCGATTTTTAAAAAGAATTCTACCGATTTTATTTTTTTACGTTTGGGAACACTGCGCAAGTGACTCCTAAAGATAGGAGATTCTGATTCTTCCGCAAAAGATCGATTCTTGAATCAATTCGAATCATAATTATATTTTGTTTGGACAAAAAGTAGGACTTAATTTTGTGTAATTAAGAAAAAAAGTACATTTAGGTGTACTTCATAAATTTTAAAGTACAATAGGACAGCGTTTGAAAAAAAAGTACTGTCCTACTAAAAAAAGTACATATGGTCACCCTACATATACCTCATTTTGGGATAACTCTTGTACAATATACCATGGCAATTTTTGGTTTGCTATTCTTACAATAGTGTACCACTGAAAAGGTGTATATATCGGTATGTTTCTTGAAGCCTTCTCAATAACACTATGGACGCTATCACCTTCAGATTGTGTATGGCCTAGTTCAAGAAATGTATGTCGAATGGTTATAGAATATTTTTGTGACGGATAATTATATAAAGCAAATACGTATTTGTTATGATTCTGTCCGGCGCAGTTGTCCGAATAAAAGGGAAACTTTTTTGCACCATTCTTTACCTGATTTTTAACATAGAGTAGTAAACAGCTTTCTATTTTAGATGAGCCTCTTTTTTTGTTTTGATGCAAATTCTTTATCGTTATTTTTAAGTCTCGAGACAAATCCCTCTTTTGAAGATGCAAAGTGTACTGCTCTTCCATCTCAGCTTTTTTCTCTATAGGCAAATTTTCATACTTGTGGCAGGTATCGCACAAATCTTTTTTTGGTTGGAAAAATGAAGGGTTAAACTCTGTGTTGAAAATCTGTCGATAAATACTTTCTGTAGCTGGATCAGGAATGTGATTTTCTTTCTTCGTTTGAAACTTTTTTGCACCATTCTTTCCCTGATTTTGAACATAGAGTAGTAAACAGCTTTCTATTTTAGATGAGCCTCTTTTTGCAATGGACTCATAACACATATAAAACTGTTAAAAACGGTAAAGTTATATGTGGATAATTTTAGTTCCTAGTATGCCAAACCTACATTTAATTGGGAACTGAAAGAACTTGTTGTAAGTCAAAAACAGCAGCGCATAAAGTTTTTTGTGTTGATGCAAATTCTTTATCGTTATTTTTAAGTCTCGAGACAAATCCCTCTTTTGAAGATGCAAAGTGTACTGCTCTTCCATCTCAGCTTTTTTCTCTATAGGCAAATTTTCATACTCGTAGCAGGTATCGCACAAATCTTTTTTGGTTGGAAAAATGAAAGGTTAAACTATGTGTTGAAAATCTGTCGATAAATACTTCTGTAGCTGGCTCATGAATGTGATTTTCTTTGCAAAAATCTTTATAAATCGTATACATTTTTGAAATGTTTAGAGAAGATGGTAAATATTTTCGTGCAGTAGACTTTCTGCAGTAATGACTCTCAACCGTTTCAAAGGAATTTATGTGATTCCTCACCGAATTCTTAATCGATTCATTCAGCTGAGAATTTTTACATGCTCTGCTTCTCCTATCTTCAGCTATTACACCAGAACTTCCCATCTTCTGGAATACAATCTGGAATAAAACATGAAGAACGCCTAATTACATTTTAATCATACTATTTTTGTTTTTTTCTTTCTGTTCTCTATGGATGAGCTAAAACACCCATTAAAAGATGTCACAAACGAAGTTTTACTATCCTTAACTAAATTTTAAAATGTATTTTGTCCATTATTTTATATGTTATATTTTATATGTGTGTTATTAATGTTGAATGTCATAGCTTTATATAAATAATTTCAGCGACTAGTAAGTTGCACTGACAATTTTCAATTTTTGATATATTGTATATAATAATATATCGTGATATAATATATATATATATATATATATATATATATATATATATATATATATATATATATATATATATATATATATATATATATATATATATTATATCACGAAATACTTTTTTGACTTTTAAAACAATTAATTTATTTGAAATACAATTAGCAAGTTACGTGTTACAAATTTAATTATACTGAATTTAAAACTTAAATATAACGAACTATAAAAATATAATGAACAAAAATAAAGAGCGACAACTGGTTTTATAATATTCGTAATTGCTGACTCACTGGCAACGTGCAAAAAGCTTGGGTCCGCTGACTACTGTGCAAGGATTGTTATCGGCTCAGGTTTTTGGAAGTGGAAACCTGATACCCTGGGAATCATCGTGATAAGGAACATTCGTTGGTACAATGCATATAACAGCTCCCCCCTTTAGATGAAAGTTGGGGCGTGGCAACAACTTTTAGACTGTCTGTTTGTTAGTATTCAGTTGGATTTGCTCTTCTTCGTCTATGGAGTCCCTTAGGTGGATACTGGGTCTTCGTCTTGGAAGGATCTTCCTCCAATTCTTGGCGAAGGTTGTCTCTGGGTGTCGTGGTGGAGGGCGGATGGTCATTGTCATTGGTATTGCCAATTCCTATCTTGTATCTTCTCCTGGATCTGCATTTACATATTGCATAAAGAACAACAAGAGTCACAATGAGGACTATTGTTAAGATCGTGAACCAGCTCAGATGTTTGTTGACGAATGGTTCATTGATTAGTTTGTCGAGTTTTTCAGAATACTGATGGAGTGTGTGATGGGTTATCTTAAGGTCTTCAGTATTCATATTGCTAAGGTTCAGTGGTTTTAAGTCGGGAAGATGAATCTTATCTGGGAAGTGTTTACAGCAATTGAATGGTATTTGGACAGGGTGACTTCTGTAAGTAGCATTATCGTCGACGTCGATCAATTTCTGAGAGTGTACTCTTGTACTAACAATAAAGGCATCGCACGTGGGTTTTAGTTTGAGTACATGGTTTGTGTAAATAATCTCTGATTTGACGTCTCCGGACTCGCATTTGATGGTAATAGGCAGTGGGTCAGAAACTGTTATGAGCCGCAGGTTTATGTTGATCTTCTGGACGTTGTAATCTTTGGCGAATACTACGGAAGTCTGGCATGTTCTGGGAAGACGTTCTTGTCGCTTCAGAAGTTGGGCCTCGTATAGGCGTCGCTGTCAATCGGGTATAGAGGTGTGTTGTAACAGATCTTGGTTCGAGCTCGCAAAGTTTTGCATGACTCAAGACTATTTATTGTAAGGTATAAGTATATATATATATATATATATATATATATATATATATATATATATATATATATATATACTTATACCTTACAATAAATAGTCTTTTTATTTATTGATTACTATATATATATATATATGTATATATATATATATATATATATATATATATATATATATATATATATACTTATACCTTACAATAAATAGTCTTTTATTTATTGATTACTATATATATAAATAGACTTTATTGTAGGTATAAGTATATATATATATATATATATACATATATATATATATATATATATATATATATATACATATATATATATATATTATATATGTATTATATATATATTATATATATATTATATATATATATATTTTATATATATATATTTTATATATATATATATATTCATATATATATATATATATATATATATATATATATATATATATATATATATCGGAAAAGGAGTACGACCGTCAATCCAATATATATAAGGATCACTTATACGATTGGTGGGTTCTTATATCGGTCTCAAGGTGGAGAAATAAAAGACAAAGTTGATAGGCTACTTTATCTATTTTGAAGACGTTTCGCTTTCGAGTTTTGAAAGCATCATCAGTTCATCTAAAAAGTACAATATGAGAACCACACAATCATGGAAACGATGTTAATTGTTACCTTAAAAAGACATGTAGCAGTCAAAGTTATTTACAATTATGTGAATAAAACTCAAGTACATGGACATTATACGCTGATATTGTATAAACAATCAAGTAACTAACAACATATTATAGGAACTTATAAAAAATTAGCACAGCAACTGACCATGTGGTCTAAAGTAAATGAAATATTATTTAATCTTAAGTAGTGAAAAAGAACCAAGAAAATCATAGACAACTTCCAACTATTTAATGATTATTAAGCTTTGATTTTAACTTTAGGTGGCATTATAAGTGATATTAATAAAAATTTTATTTAAAAAGTAATGTAAATGAAGTTACCGATCAAAGCCTTACAGCTGCCGCCGGATAAATGGCGTTAAATGAACCAGAACGAACTAAACCGCAAAAAGACAGCCAACCTTGAGGTCAAAATACTTTTGACAGATCATCAAGGTGGAGGTACCAACCCAAATAATTGGGCGGTCAATTTAAAAGTTTTAACGAGTTTGGATGACTACCCGGTTGCAAAAGACAAACCAGTGAAAGAAATTGGTATTATAATAGCAACTCCTCCCATTAATCAGTCTAGACTTACAAACAGGAGAATTTCATTCAACCTTATATATAAGTAATAACGTTAATCATTATAGCTAGATAATCAGCCACAGGTGGTCAACGATAAATTAATTTCCACAGCCCAAGGTCCAGACACTTGGTACTGTAATTTGCAAAGGATTCTATGAATCAATTACAATATTTGTATTATATTATTTTAGTAAAAAATGTTCACACTAATCTAAGCAATCAGTGTAAGAAAATGCAATGTAAGTTGCATAAGTTATAGTGAGTTAAGTAAAGAATATTTAATTATTTTATTTAATTATTTTATGTATTTTATTTCTATTCTATGTATTCTAATTATTTAATGAAAATTGGAAAAAGAGTTCAAGTAGTACACCTAACATGACATTTTATATAATGAAAAGATAATAAAGCCTAATTCTGCAAAATTAAAGCATGCTATATTTGGCTCAAGTTACTTATGTCAGTTCTCTTATTTAAAGCATTCGGATGTTTTAGAATTGAACACATTTCCAAAAACTGTCTTTTAGCTAGATTGCGTTCAGTGGCAAGAATCTTAACTTCATTGAAATCCACTTTATGTTTAGTATTTATCGCGTGTTGTGCCAGGGCACAAGTGTGTTTTGATAAATTAATGTCACTACGATGTGAGGTGAGACGACCTTTTAATGATCTACCAGTCTGACCAATGTAACATAAATCGCAATTAGTGCATGGAATTTGATAAATCGTGTTAACTTGTTCCAAAGTGGACAAGGGTGTTTTAGTTTTAGAGAACAAATTTCTAACAGTTTTCACATTCTTGACAGCAATTTTAACCGGTATGTTATTCTGTTTATACAATTTCATAAGCTTCTCAGTAACTTGAGGAAAATAAGGTAAAGAAGAATAATGGGTGGTAGGATTCTCAAGATCAGTATCATGCAGAACAATGCTATTCATTGAATTATTTGAGATGTTTATTATTATGTGTTTGTCTGTTTCCAAAACGCAATCCTCGATTTTTCTAAACGACTTTGTGCAAATATTTCGTCAGAGTCACTTCCACAATTCATTTAATCTACATCATCCTCGCCAGATGCTTCTAAAAATGATTGTAATTCAGCAGTGGTCAATCTACGTTTATGTTTACGTCTAACTTTTTTAGATGTCGAACACATAATATTGTTTATCGTTTACAGTATGTTTTAACTTTTTTAATTTTTCTATCGGCCTTTCTACTAGTCACGCTTATTCTTAAAATTTTGTAACCTCTTGTACACTTCCTTCTCTTTTTATTATCTACATCGCTTTGCCTGAGATGGTATTTTTTGGGTGTAATTAATCATTAGGGTTTCAACATTTCTTTATTTGCAAACGCCTTCGCTAATTCCAGTCTGAACTCAAGGATAGGTTGTCGCTTTTTTCGCGTTTTCTATTATTTAGCAACTAAGTATTGGCTACTGCGGTATTAAATATTAATTCCACTGTCACTTTCCGGTACCACTTTAGTATTTTGCGTATTGGGCTTTTGTAAAAAGCTATTTGATCACTAAAATCAACTCTTTTTCACAACGTTATAATCTAGAATAGTTTGTGGTTTTAGCACTTGTGTCTAATTTTTCTTTCCACCCGAATAAACCAAGATACAACTACTATTATGTTTAAATGTTGTAATAATTAAAACTGGTTCTTTGTCGACCCATTTTATCACTTGTGAAATCAATAATGGGGTGAAGTTTCAGTATAAGTAGTTGCGACTTTTTTAATCTAGATTTTGGTTTTGTATTTTTTGTAGTAGAACATCTGCACATAAATTCGTTTCTTGAACTATGATTTGAATTCATCGACCCATATTCTAAAAGAAATGTGTTTTTACGTTGTCGGGAATATTATAAATTGGTTATCTTTAACAAAGCATTAGAAATATTATTTAAATTCTATTTCAGAAAAATTTTTTACTGCAACTCTTGTTCGACCTAAACTAAATTATTACACAAAACAAGTAATCTATTTTTTTATAGAAATGTAGAAATAGAATTTCCTGTCGAAGTTTTATGTGTGGCATGAGTCACTGGTGTCTCATATATACGGTCCTCTTATCGCATTACAAACATAATTCTCAATTAACAGTGCGGTACAAAATATATTTAGGTTGTCTAATCAAGCCGTAATACTTGTCGTGAGACCATAAGACCGTATGTTATAAATAAAGATATTCCTACAAGAATTATCTTAAAAAATGAGAAAAATACAATAAAAAAGTGCAATATGAAGTGTTATTTAAAAAATGGCAAGTCATTCACGGGCGGACAGTTAAAAACAAAAGTTTTCAGTGTTCTATTGCTTGATGATTATTATCTGGTTGGTATATTTTAAAAATACTAGCCAAGTAATCTGAAGATGTTGACTTTTTTCCTGGTCTGATCTTCCTCAACTAACGTTATCTTTTTTAATTGGTGAGTTGTGTTCTTTAGGTCTCTTTAAGGGTTTTTGTTGCTATCCATACTGAATGATCTTTAGACAATGTACTAATGTAGTGTTCAAATGTGGCATTGCGTGCATCATGTAGCGCTGATCTAAGGGCGAGCGCCCACCAAAGTGGCGTGGCAGTGGCAAGTAGCAAGTAGCACGCGTCTAGCATAATGTAACCAATGAAAACGCATGATTCAATTTACACCAAAATGACAGTAACGTCATTCATTCTAATCATTCGTTAGGATTGGTTACATTATGCTAGACGCGTGCTACTTGCTACTTGCCACTGCCACGCCACTTTGGTGGGCGCTCGCCCTTAATTGTCCGATTAATCGATTATATGTGTGTTTGTCATTAGGATTTTGGCTTCTTTGCCATCTACCTCTGGCTCTTCATTTTCCGACTATTAGTTATATAATATAATCCGGAGTGTTATTTGTGTTTTCTTGATTTGGAATTCTTGATCGTGTAGCTCCATATGAAATAGTAGACGATGAAAATGGCAGCATATTCATCCATAAAAAAAGGAAACGCGATAAAGATATTCGAAACAACTGTTTTTTGTTATAAGAGATGAAATAGCCGAAAATTACCAAAACAGATATACAAGGCACCATGCAGAGGAAGTAGAATTACCTATGAAACACCTTGAATGAAGAAAAGAAGTAGGCTTAGACCAAATACCAGCAGGAATTATTTAACTAATTGTGGAAAAAATTAAATGGATAACAATATTCACCCCATTTACAGAAAAGGCGGTAATACGCGAAAATTTTAAAAACTTCTGTAATAGCCTCCAGTCAACAATTTTCTAATCCTGTTTCAAAAACGTACCGAATGCACTGTGTATACTAACGCAAGTCGTCAACATTCGTGTTGTTGCAGTTATGTATTACGATCAACTTAAAGGTTATGCATGACTCCCTTTGTAAAGGTACAGGCGTGCTCCCATGCGAAACCAAAAGATTTGTCATACTGTCATACCGTTACTTTATATCATAGTATAACGTTAAATATTTTATGGTGCCCTTTGGGTACAACGAATGATCGACTTTTTCCCGCACATATGCAAGCCTATGTACCTTTACAAAGGGAGTCGTTTGCTGGGTATTAAAGAACCATCTATGGTCATTATATAATTTTACGCCAATATTTCACATTCTACGATGCATTCCACGTATGATACACTGTCTTCTTTAGTTTTTTGTCATTCTGTTTGTTAAATCCTATCCCATTCACGTCACAGCGTCAAGGAGCAGAAAATGTGAGCAGTTAACGGGAGGCATATATCTAACAGTGAATGTTGGACTTTTTTGCGTTTATCATATGTACAGTAGTTAACTAAAAGTGGAGGTATGCAAAGAGATGTATGACGTAATCGTATACTATTCGCTAAATCCTGTCATAATAACAAATAATAATAATATCATCAAAGTAATATGCCATACACCTCTGTGGGTTAATACGTTTTATTGCTGTCAGTTTACGGTGTTATGACATGCCGTCATGTTTAATTTGTCTCCACCATCGTATTATCTCCGTCAAATCCTATCATTTTAAGCTCTATATGTCATGATTAGATCTATAGAACCGGATATATGTAACTAAGGCTCTTTTGACACAGCATATATAGGAGCAAAGATATATACCTAAGGTTCTTTTGACGTGTTGCTGTATTGGATTTCTACGTCGTAGTATTTTATTGGTTATATGCTATCATTTGAGGTACTGTACGTCACGATTGGACTAATAGGATAGAAGACACATAACTAGGCCCTTTCGTCACGCTACTCTATTTGATTTTTATATCTTATTGTATTCTATTAGTTAAATTCATGATACTATGAACTAAAGATAAACCCACGCGCACGCGATCAGTCTATCTCTTTTGTATGTGTGACGTCACTTGGCGACAAATATCACCAGAAATGTTCTGTTTTGCATGGATGTTTGTCAGATTTAGTATTGTTTTATCGTTTATCTTGTACGTTGACAAACAAATAAATGTGTGCACTTTATATAAAACATACTTCAGAATATTAAATTAAAGATAAACTTTTATCGCCAAGTGACGTCATGCGCATCGACGTACAAAATTCGATTGCGAAGTGGTTTTATCTCGGAAGTCATAGAATCGTGAGTTAAATTCTATCATTTGCGGTACGAAACGTCACGATTGGACTAATAGGATCTCAGAAACATAACTATGGCCCTTTTGACATGCTGCTGTATTTTATTTTTCTTTCTCATTGTATTCTATTGATTAAATCCTATCATTTGAGGTGTTTTAAGTCACGATTGTGCTACTAAAAAGAAGATACGTAACTAAGGCTCTTTTTACGTGTTGCTGTATTTAATTTCCAATTTTAAGTTATTGTATTCTATTGGTTAAGTAGCGTTAAGTAAGTAATAGGTAGCGGGTAGGAACTCCTTTCGGATAGTCCTATCAGGGGAAGTGAATCAATCCCTGCCTTCCGCAGATTCCAGGTGTTTCCTGACCCGGGAAACTAGAACCTGCTAAGGGTTCCTTGTCCAGGGTCACGGATGAAGTCCACAACGGTATCCAGGGCGGAGGAGAAGATCTTCACAACGGTCTGGAGAGCGGAGGTGGCAGCCCAATGGTTTTAGGGATTGTATAAAACTAGCACTGGAAAGTAGCAGTTGGCTGATCCAACACTAACCACAGGCAGACTGAAATGGCTGTGAATTAGACAGCATGTGGCGTTGTGACATTCACAGAAGCGGCACATGTACAGCGGTGTAGAAGACAACGGGAAACCACTACACTAATATTTTCCCAGCAAAATTACATAATGCTCATGGAACCTAAAACAACGGTCCTCAGTCCCGGGCACCTCTTAAATGAGGAGAGGGTGCTAAGAATCCCCCGGAGGAAAACAAAAAGAATAAGCACATGGAATGTGAGAAGTCTATATGAAGCGGGAAAGGCCGCAAATTTAATTCAAGAAATGGAAAGACTTGATATCGATATACTGGGATGCAGTGAGGTAAGATGGCCAAATACAGGTACCTGTGTGATGGGCAACTATACAGTATTCTATTCTGGAGATGAAGACACTCAAAATAAAAACGGTGTAGCAATAGTTACATCTAACGAAATTGCAAAATTAGTTTCTCGATTACTACCAACATCAAATAGAATAATGCTAATAAAAATAGACAGCAAACCAGTCGATATGAATATTATATAGGTATATGCCCCAACTAGTCAAAGCACAGAAGAAGAAATAGAACAATTTTACGAAGACCTAAACAAAACTCTACTGCATACAAAGAAGCATGAAACCAACATAATATTAGGAGACTTTAACGCCAAGATTGGAAAAGGAAAAGAAGATGACACGGTGGGGGAGTTTGGCCTCGGAATAAGAAATGAGTGGGGAGATAGACTGCTTCAGTTCTCTAAAGAAAATCAGTACAGTATAATGAACAGCTTTTTCAAGTTACCACCCAGACGTCTCTACACGTGGAAATCTCCAGCAGATGGAATAGAAGGACGCATCACAAGAAATCAAATCGATTACATAATGATCAACAAAAGATACAAAAACGCAGTAAAAGCATGCAAGACATATCCCGGAGCTGACATCCCCACCGACCACAATCTTCGTCTTGCAACAATTAAGATGGAATTTAAAAGAACAAAAAGAAATAAGCAAATAATAGCTATTAACCGAGATAAGCTTAAAGAAGAATCCACTAGTAATAAAATACGGGAAGAAATACATAGACACTTGAGTAACAGAACAGTACAATCGACACAAACTTCCGAGGAAGACTGGCACTATATTGAGAAAACACTTACAAGAGTAACAGAAGACTACCTCAAACAAGATACACGAAAAAAGAACAAAGCATGGATGACAGAAGAAATTCCAAACATGATGGACGAAAGAAGAAAATATAGAGGTAAAAATGAAACAACATACAAGCAAATACACAAGAATATCAGAATAAAGATCCAACAAGCCAAAGAAACCTGGCTAAGTGAAAGATGCCAAGAAATTGAAGAGTAGGAACAAAGACATGATACTTTCAATCTACATAAAAAAGTAAAAGAAGCCGCTGGAATATTTAAACAAACTCCTACGTCTTATTAATAATAAAGATATTACTAGACGAACACATCGAAGTAATGGAAGATATATTTAACAAAATATACGAAACAGGCCTAATACCAAATTATTGGCTGACATCGGTGTTTATACCACTACCAAAGAAGAAAAACTCCAAGAAATATGAAGACCATAGGATTATTAGCCTGATGAATCATATATTGAAACTTTTCCTACGAGTAATACACAATAGAGTATACAATAAACTAGACGAACACACTGGTAAAACTCAGTTTGGTTTTAAGAATGGGTTCGGAACAAGAGAAACACTTTTTTCAATACGTGTGCTAGTTGAAAGATGTAGAGATGTCGATTCTGATGTATACTTGTGTTTTATATACTTTCAGAAGGCGTTTGACCTGGTGAAAAATTATAAACTAATAGATATTTTAAGGTCATGTAATATGGACGATAAAGACTTAAGGATCATTTCAAACCTCTACCAAGAACAAAAGGCTAAAATCAGAATAAAAAGCGAAACATCTTGAAAAATCAATATCGAGAAGGGAGTAAGACAGGGATGTGTCCTATCACCTTTGCTGTTCAATGTTTACTCTGAGAAGATATTTCAGAAAGCTTTGGAAGGCACCTCGGATGGTATAATTATAAACGGGCAATGTATAAATAACCTGCGAGATGCTGATGACACTGTCATACTGGCAAATAATGCTGAAGCCCTGCAACGCTTAATGGACCGAGTAACGACAGCCTGTAGAGAATTTGGAATGAAATTGAATACAAAGAAGACAAAAACGACGGTCATCAGCAAGCACCAAAACAGAAGGGTGAAGGTCAATGTCGACGGAACAGATCTGGATAGAGTAACAAGAACAACGTACCTTGGAAGTAATCTTGATGAAACTTGGGACCACTCATTAGAGATAAGAATACGCCTGGAAAAGGCACGTACAATGTTTTACAAAATGCAAAAAGTTCTATGCAACCGCCAGCTGGGCATCTCATTGAGAACTAGAATACTTAAGTGCTATGTTTTCTCCACCTTGCTCTATGGTGTTGAAGCCTGGACAATGACAGAAGCAACACAAAAAAGAATCCAAGCATTCGAACTCTGGTGTTACCGTAAAATGCTCAGAATATCCTACATGAGCCATACGACAAATGCGGAAGTCTTGCGGAGGATGAACAAGGAAAGAGAGCTTATGCTTATAATAAAGGAACGGAAAACACAATATTTTGGTTACATAAGAAATCAAAAGTATGAACTGCTCCAACTTATAATCGAAGGCAAAGTCAATAGCAAAAGGGGACCAGGAAGAAGACGCAACTCTTGGCTTAAAAACCTACGGCAATGGACGAACATGACCTCCATATAACTATTCCGGGCTGCTACAAATAAGATTAAATGGGCTAATGTAATGTCCAAAGTCTTTAAGGATAGGGCACCGTAAGAAGATTGGTTAAGTACTATCATTTGAGATATCGTACGTCACTATTGGCCTAATAGGATAAAAGGTACATAACTAAGGCCCTTTTGACATGCAACTCCATTACCTCATTGTATCTCATTGTATTTTATTTGTTAAATCCTTTCATTTGAGGTACTGCACGTCATGATTGGACTAACAGAACCGAAGATACACAACTAAGGCCCTTTTGACATTGTGCTGGATTTCATTTTTCTATCCCATTGTATTCTTTACGTTAAATCTTATCATTAGAGGTACTATACGTCACGATTGGACTAATAGGATCAAAAATACGTGACTACGACCCTTTTGACATGTTGCTGTATTTTTTTTTATATTTCATTGTTTTCGATTGGTTAAATCCTATCATTTGAGATACTGTACGTCACGATTGGACTTATAGAAACGAAGATATATAACTAAGGCCTATATGCAATATATACCCCGTTATATATACCCAATATGTAACCCGTTACTTTTTAATCAAACAAGACGCTAGAATGATTTGTGGATGAAAAAAATATATATAAATTCTTAAATTTACTATTTCGTTGTGGGTAATATTATATTCAACAGCGATGCCAAATTTCTGATGCTAAAATGATTGATAATGAAAGTGCGATATACATTTTCATATATATAATGGCAGCGAGTAAACGGTAAAACCCTGAACTAAATATATATAATATTTTCACTGTACCATCATTTTAGACTCAAACATTTCCTGAAATAAACTTATATAACTCAGTAAGGGATAAAAAGAGAAAGCGGACATTTTAAAATACCAACACGGTATCAAATCTCTAATCATTGAGATGGTTAAAATTCTTGTAACAAGTACAGGAAAAAAGTTATTAAGGTCTTGTAAAGTAGCGTCGATATAAAGATGCTACTTTGCAGGACGATGCTAAATTGATGGTAAAAGCATAATGTATCGATGCCAAAATGATAGTAGGATGTATATATATATATATATATATATATATATATATATATATATATATATATATATATATATATATATATATTGTCATACTTTTTCTTTTCCAACCAAAGAAAAATAAATAAAAAAATCCATCGAAATAAAATTTCAAGATATCAATATAAACAAATTGTATATAGTAATTTAAGATAAGATTTAGTGTAGATAAGAATAGAAATTTGTTTGGCAAACGACCTTTTTCCGTTTCAAACAAAATTATCAAAAAACCTTTGTTTAGAATTAGAAGACAAATACGAGAAGCAAAATTAAGAGAAAGAAAAATGAGGAGAACGCAAGAAAATTATAGACAACGAGAAAATCAAGACTATAGAGATAGAGGACAAAACTTTAGGAGAAAGTACACAAGAAGAGAATTTGTCCCGAGGAGGGAAAACGAAAGTAGAGACAACGGAAGAGTAAATTATGAACAAAGAAATCGGCAATGGAACGAAAACAGATATCGGGAGAACCAGAATAGAAACAACAATCGCACATATCAGGAAAACCGAAATAATAATAGAACGAATGAACCGGAAAATCGCGGAAACCGATACGGGTCCGAGAGACCAAGAGAAAATAGAAGAGCGGTCAACAACACACACATAGAGGAATATGAGGATGAGAGACAAAGCGACAGAAGTAGAAGCGAACAAGAACAGCAAGCGTCTTTTCACGAAGGCGCTCACTAAAGACAAAGAAACAAACAGGAATTTTTTGTCACCCGAAGGAATTTATTAAATTGGCAGAAAATAAGGACAAAATAAGTGGAGCAAATCTGAAATTTGTAGATGGTTTTATCAACGAGACACCGATTAAAATTATGATTGATACTGGATCGGAAATTACACTGACCAACAGAAAACTAATAGAGGAAGTTAATTTAATGAATTTGATTTACAAAATTCCCAAGGTAAATTTAGTGGGCGCAGATAAACGGACTTTGGCAACGATAAATGAAGGAATACGAATAAAAGTACGATTGGATAAGAAATTTTATGCACTACAATGTGTTGTGATGCCAAACATGTTGCATGATATGATCGTAGGAGTGGATGAATTGGCAGAAAAACATGTGGTGATAGATTTCAAAAATAACACGATGAAAATCACAGAGGAAAAAGAAGAAGAACAGGACAGTAAGAAAAAGGAAAATGAGAAACACACAAATGATTTAGACAAAGAACAAACGGTGGAAATGAATTTGGCAATGAAATAAGGACAGAGAAGAAAGAGGAGATTGGCAAAAGAAAGTGAAAAGTGGGTTTCCTCAAAAGAAGAGATGAGCCCAGAAGAAGAAAAAGAAGAAAGATTAACAAAAGGATATGAAAAAGGTACAATTGAAACAGTGGTATTTGAAGAAGTATGCGAAATGGAGGAGGCAGAATACAAAATAAATATGTGTAAAGAAATTGAGGAAAAAGAAAGAAAATTGATATGTGGAGAAGAAAAGGAAAAGGACTTGCGTGTAATATTGAGAAAGTATGAAGATTTAATAAATGAAGAAAACAGAGTAGCCAAAGAGTATGAACATTCATTTGAGGTTAAAGACTTAGGAAATTTTCGATCGAAAACTTATCCGATCCCATATAAATACCGACAGGAAGTGACGAAGTTTCTACGGATTACAACAGAGGGTCAACATCGACGATGGGATAGGAAAGTCGCCGAAGTAGAAACGTATCTAAATACCATTCCGAGCACTGTAACAAAAGAGACCCCAGAATGTATAATGAAGGGTGTAATGCCACTAAGACCATGGGAAGATAGAGAACAAAAGGAATACACACAGATAATGGAAAATGTGCAGAGGAGATTGCGGAGAGCAAACGAAAAATATATCCAGAGGCAAGACCAAAATAGAAAAAGAAGACCAGTTACTTTCAAAAAAGGTGAGAAGGTTATGGTGAGAGCATTGCGCGTGTCCAACATACCCAGCAACGTGTGCGGAAAGTTAATGCCTGTTTTTGAGGGTCCGTACATAGTAAACAATGAGAATGGGATAAATAGTTATGAGTTGAAGCACATAGAATCAGACAAGATTAGGGGAATTTATAATATCAACGATGTTTACAAATATTATGAATAAAATGCTGGTATTGTTTTTGCATAGAGAAAAATCCCTGCATAATTCAGTAATTTTTATCATATGCAAAGGCGGGGATTTGTCATACTTTTTCTTTTCCAACCAAAGAAAAATAAATAAAAAAATCCATCGAAATAAAATTTCAAGATATCAATATAAACAAATTGTATATAGTAATTTAAGATAAGATTTAGTGTAGATAAGAATAGAAATTTGTTTGGCAAACGACCTTTTTCCGTTTCAAACAAAATTATCAAAAAACCTTTGTTTAGAATTAGAAGACATTTTACCTGTAAGTTAATCTTTTCATTGTTTGTATAGTCGAGTATTAAATGACCATATTTTAATCTTTTGAAATATGTATAAATGATGTATTGAAAAAAAAAACAATTTTAAAGTAAGCTATTTAGTTTTCTCTAAAACCGAAATTAGGCTTTTCCAAAATCATGGTAAACACAATTTAAGCTTTTTGATTGGACGGTCGTTTTTAAATGGGAATTTGGTGAGTCGATCATGAGAGAGGAGAAGTTAGTCATATTTTGGTCATCGAAAGGAAACAGTCGTTTGTCTCAGGATAGGGTGTGGTTCGTGAGTTTGGATACCGGCGTAACGAAAAGAAGTGAATAGTTTGAAGAAGGAGATAACAAGTGGATTAAAAGAGGTCCTTGTATCAACCGTGGGCATTTTATAAAATATATGTGAAAGTATTCTTACGGCAGCAAGTTGACAAAAGGAGGTCCTGGTGTCATAAATAAGTAGCGGAGTTTGGAGAAGTGAATCAGGTGTTTTTTGTGTAGTCTGAAGGAGGTTTGCAGAGACGTAAAGAAGGAGCCGAGGTGCCAAAGAGGGGAGATCACATATTTGAGGAGACTGGACTTTTCTGGGTATGTTCCAACATACAACTCAAGAAGAAAATAAACTGTAAGTGTTTGTCAATTGAATTTTATATCTGTGAAGGATCGTTTCGACATCATGGTCATTATCATTAAAATTTAAGAACTGAGGTTTTGTTAGGCTAATCAAAAGTTTAAAGTTTTGTGGTTTCTTTTTTCAAGTAAAGAAAATTTTAAGTAAAATTGGTTTTTCACGTAATATAAATGTATGTAGTTTTATAATCTTATTATCATAATAATTTGATTTATTTTCTTGTATTCTGATTGATAAGATAACGACAGAATTTAATAATTGTTTTATTCGTTCATATAAAATAAAGAAACGTAAATCTTTGTAATATAATATATTTGTATTCTTATCCTTTTCTTCTCTATCCCGATAAAAGACAACTAGAAAATCTTTTGAATCCATCGAACACAGGTAATATAAGGATTATTTTACTTTCGATAACAAATAAGTTATAATTCTTTTTTATTGGCTCAATAAACTAAGTTTGAACTCAAAATAAACAATCATAACAAATGGCCCCCAACGTGTAAGGCGTAGAAAGTATTTCTAGTTAAAATTTAAACGGATAGAGAAAGAAAGCAGATTGATTGAAAATTTATTTGCCGATGGTTAAAGTTTATAATATTTGCTTTTATGACATTACATTTCAAATTTCTCTAGGTACAAATTTTTACATGATATAATTTATGATATTTGATTGATTTTTACAACTGACAAAAGTTTTAAAATTATATTGCATTTATTTGAATTTATTGCGTTTGGGATAAGATGAAAAGTTTTCGTCTTTGCAACATTATTCGAATTTCATATTTGGCGGGGATAAATAATCTAACGAACATGTCGACCACAAGGAGTCAAAGTAAAACGCAAGAAAGGAAAGAGGATAAGATAGAAGAGGAAACAATTATTGATGAAGGATCGGATAATGAAGGAAATGCTACAATAATGGAGGAAAGAAAAGAAACAGGGATGCTGGAAAAATTATTAGCAATGATGCAAACATTGGACAAACGAATTTAAAAATATACTAAAAGACGACGTGTTAAACAAATTTCACTGTCGAGTACAATAAAAGTGTAGATAAAATAATTTAATTGTTATAATTGTTACTGACAATTTATAGACTACTTGAGATTAAAGTGTTGTTGCTAACACAAGTGTCAATTCCAAAGCATACTTGATGAATATTAAGAAATGTAACGATTACAATAAAATACATGTATACCTTCGAGTTTAAATAAATCGAAAACGGTGATATTTATCAAAATATTAATATATAAATATATTAATCAAGAGCACCTTTTTTGCGTAGAAAAGTCTAAGGAAACAATTTTTAAAATATTTTTTTTAAATATGTAAAAATTAAAAAACATGTGACGCAATAACCCCCACTTACCCTCCAAAACTACCCTGTATTAATATAGGATGTGGTAGGTGGTGACATGAAATTAATTATCCTAATGTCTTATAATCACTCCCAAAATATGAACTCCGTATTCAAAACCGTTTGGAAGATATTTGAAAAAATAAGAATTTCAATTCACCCCTTTTATTTCCCTTATTATTCGGTTTTATAAAAAAGTATACATAAAGAAGTACTCTTATTTTTGGACGTACTATGAGCTTTTGAAATTAATGTACATAATTCTGGACCACCTTGTATATATATATATATATATATATATATTTACGGCATAAAGTGAACTCCGCCCATGTTAAAATTTAGGTTTAAGTGAGCTCCGTGGTCAAGTGGACACCGATATACGGAGCTCACTTGTCCATTCCATAATATTGGCTCTGTCGATTCGTTAAGATGTATAGTTTCATAATTCTTAAAAAAATTTTGGAGCTCATAAGTACACCTGTATCATAAATGTATTTCGCTTAGTTCACGTGTATATATTATAGGGGTCGTTCAGATCTTTTTCTTATATTGGAACCATAAGTATATCGGTTTAAGTAAGCTCTGATAGTTTGGCAACTATGCAATTAAGCCAGCGTTCTTGATATATACATTTTATATATTTTAAACGGTTCATACGGACTCCTCATTTTTGTTAACATTCATAAGCATTACAATATGTAATCTTCTTCTTCTTCTTAATGTGCCTATCCGTTACGAATGTTGGCGATCATCATGACAATATGTAATAGATATGTATAATACCAAATACCTGTTTTTGGTAGGTACGTGCTATTCTAAAAATAGCTTTATAAATACAAAAGGATTTCATTACCAAGTTGGATGTGTTTTTTCATATGCGAAAGTTTCCTAATGCATTTTGTTATCATGAGTATGTCTTTATACGTTTTATTTAAGAATAAGATTAATAAGAACTTTTAGTTAATCCATTGTTTTACGATATCTTGTATACAGCTTCTTTATTATTTTATTTCTGATTTTATTTGTGTTCTACATATAATTCTGAATGGGTTATCTTAAAATAAATATTTAAGTGCAAAAATAGATATTTTTATGTAAAAATTGGTAGTACTGCACAAAAGAGGGAAGAATGCTTAATTTATATAAGAAGAATATACCAGTTCACCAATATTACATACTTCTGAATGTTTTATCTTCTATTTAGGGGTTATATGTAATCAATAAACGTGGAGTGTAAAATTTGCAATAATCTTTGGTCAGATTTTTCTCGATTTTAGTCATAAATTGGGCTGGTATTCGTTGAGTGGATGTTGCGATTCTAGAATTTGTATCTTTTATTCTCTAGCTACTTATCTTCGGATATAAGGTGAATTGATAGCTACGATAATGTAGAGCTTATGTATGGATGTGTGTGTGTCTTAATATCCGCTGAATTTGGCTGACTAATTTATAGCTAAATCTACGTGTTAAGTATGTGTTGGTGTCATCCATACTTGCAAGGTATATTCAGTAGCAGAAGCATAGAGTGCAAGCGTCTACGTTTTAAGGATGAAAGGATGCGCTTTTCATTTTTAGCTGACAAGTTTGCAGAGATTATTTTTCTGGTCCTCAGTTTGCCTTTTACTTTTAAACAATGTTCTGTGAATGACAAAGTGTGATACAAACTATCTTCACGGTATTTATAGCAAGTCCAGGGTTTAAAAATTTTATGACACTATTGGATGTTTAGATTTTTGAAAGCGTCTCTGTTAGGGACATAAAAGGAGGACATCTGAATTTTTCTGAGGTTTGGCTTAAAATTGATTTATAGTCTATTGTTATTGTGTTTAAGGTATAACTTAGATTTTTCTATACTTCAGCAACAAAAGTTTTTGGTTGTGCAACAATATAGATGTATCGTCTATATAATAAAAGGCCTAGTAATTACTGGTATGGGTTGTGTAAATATTATACAGTGTAGGTACCATTACGCTACCCCAAAGGACACCGTTCTTCTGCGTTTTCCATCTGTTATTTTTACCATTGAGTGATCTTCTGTTGTGTAGGCATACCCGGACAATACAAGCCATTGTTGTATTTTTGATCCAAATTTTGGAATTAGTTTTGTGCTCAGATCCTTAGTCAGCAGCCGTAATATTGTTCATTATATACGTAAATAGCAGATCCAAGCTCAACACTGTTGAAAGATTCCCTCAGCTGACTGGTTTTGTCCCCTCTCATTTTAAGTTTTTCTTCGCTTGTTTGCCTATGTTTGGCCCTCAATGTGTTTCCTGCACTAGAACTACGTCAGATTTGTGTTAACCGCATATGTCTGATAAAGTTAAGTAAAATAAAGTATCTTTATCTCTAGATATTCCCTTAATATTTATAGACATAATTAGGATAGTTGGCTTTAAAAGGCCAATTTGGTCGATCTTTAAACCCTATAAAAATGGCTAATTTTTAACTTTTCATTAAAAATTTTAATTTTACATACTGTTACTTTTAGACAATATTTCGATCATAACTGTATAGTAATAACTGTAGTTAATATAGAGTCTCTTTGTGAAAAGTAAATGAGTTTGTAATATTGGTCACAACTCATATATGGATAATAAGAAAATAAACGGTTAAAATACGTGTACAAAATTTTAACTACATATATCGGCGCCATTGTTCAGGAGTTGGGTTTATCTCAGAGATCAAAGGTTACGTTACATGCATATTCCAGGTTCTATTTACGTATTTTCATTCCTGAAAAAGTATATTTATAATAAAGCCCTGAAGCTACCTTTAGATTCTATGAAAAGTAGAATCTATGGAAATTAGCAAATTAAAAAATAAAGACATAATTCTGAGTGGCCAGCTTGAGACAAACAATTATCCCGTCCATTACTTATTCAGTTACAAACTATAACGTGTAAACGCATTACATCTTTTATTGTTAGATAAAATAAATTTTCATCAAGTAACGGTTTCAATAAACTTCGCATATTGGATATATTTACAGCTACGATAGGGTAGAGTTTATGTATTGATGTGGAGTCTTAATCTACGTGTTAAGGATGTGTTGATGTCACCCATACTGGCAAGCTTGCGGAGAATATTATTTCTGGTCCTCAGTTTTCCTTTTAGTTGTGTGTGCAGTACAAAATATTTGCGAGGTATTTATAGGAAGTCCAGAGTTGAAGCATTTCATGACACTATTGGATTTGGCTTAAAATTCATTTATAATGTATTTTTATTGTGTTTAAGGTATGATTTATATTTTTATCCACTTCAGCAACAAAATTTTTTGGTGCATCAATAGATATATCGTCTTCATAATACCAGTCCTAGTATCTACTGGTAGATGGTAGATCCAAGCTCAACATTGTTGAAATGTTCACTCAGCTAACTGGTTTTTTTTCTCTCGCACTTTGAGTTTTTCTTTGCTTTCATTGCCAGCAAAGATCTGCACTACAAATACGTCACATTTATATTAAACTCATGGGTATATCTAATAAGTTTAAGTAAAGTAAAGTTTTTTTATCTCTAGATATGCCCTCAATATTTATAGACATAATTAGAATAGTTGGTCCTAAAAAGGACCAATTTGACAAAATCATATTGAATGGGTGATTAAAGAATTAGCCGATTAATTTATTAATCATTACTCAGGATATGTCCGACAGTCTCATTAGTACTTCAGTCTTCGTGAAGGCTGCTTCTTTTGACCTCATAAGTAATGGGTTAACTTTAATTTTTCATTAAAAATTTAAATTTTACATATTGACTATTACTTTTCGGATACAATTCGAATCAGATTTGTATAGTAAAAACTGTAGGTGTTAAAGAGACTCTTTGTGCAGAGTAAATAAGTTTATAATATCGGTCACAACTCATTTATATTGATAAAAAACAGTGTACAACAGTTAAAGTTACAGTAAAACACTGAAAACTTTGTTTTCAAAACTTCCACAAAATTTATTTTAACCTCTTGTCACTGCAGATGTTTCGGCTGATTGCCTTTCTTAAGTGATCTATTTTTGGCATGCGGTTTCACTTTATAGTCTTTAATGAAATAGGTTGAGGAGGGGAGAACTATTTGTCTCAAGTTGGTCATTCAGAATTATATCTATGTTTTTTAATTTGTTGATTTCAATAGATTCTAACAAAGATAGCTTCATCATCATCATCAACTAGCCTTTAACGTTCACTGCTGAACATAGGCCTTTCGCATGCCGCTTAGTCCGATTTTGCGCCATCTGAATCCAATTTGTAGTCACTCTTTTTATGCCATCTGTCCATCTCGTTAGAGGTCGACCATTATTTCTGTTAGCTTGTATTCGGGGTCTCCATTTCAAAGTTCTTTTTTTCCACTAATCATCAACTGATCTTGCTACATGACCTGCCCAGTTCCACTTTAGTGTTGTTATCCTTTCAATAACGCCTGCTACTCCTGATCTTTTGCGTATAGTAGCATTGAGGAGTGTTCATATCTAACTAACATTATTCGTTGTTCTTGTGAGGGTTTCTGCGCCGTAGGTCATCCTTAAAGATAGATCCTATCATGAAAGATAGCTGAAGGCCTTTATTTTGAATGTGAAGAATGTTGAATTCGTCATTAAAAGAATGATTATGATCTAGAAGGTGAAGTGCGTATGTAGATCACAATCATTCTTTTAATGACGAATTTAACATTCTTCATAATTCAAAATAAAGGCCTTAAGCTATCTTTGTTAGAATCTATTGAAATCAACAAATTAAAAAACACATATAATTCTGAATGACCAACTTGAGACAAACAGTTCTCCCTTCCTCAACCTATTTCATTAAGGAATATAAAGTGTACACACGTCAAAAATAGATCACTTAAGAAAGGAAATCAGCCAAAACAGCTGTAGTGATAAGAGTTTAAAATAAATTTTGTGGAAGTTTTGAAAACAAAGTTTTCAGTGTTTTATTGTTATATAAAATGAATTTCTATCAAGTAACGGTCAAATCGATCAATTATTTAAAGTAACAGTGTTAAAATAAGTGTACAAAATTTTCTTTATCAAAAAAGTAGGAAAAGATATGTTTATGCTTTTATTTTTTTAAATCTTTTCTACTGCTTTTATTCTACCGTTCAGAGGCGAACTAAGTACTAGGCAACCTAGAGCCAGAAAATTAGTTATTAATTTTTATAATTCTTTCATTTTTATTTAACAGAAAAACATGATATTCATTACTATTGCTGAAACATTTAAATTATGCCGATTCGTTAATCGCTTTTACCCTTGGGGATATCAAAAACATTATACATCAATGTCGCTGTGCCTCAATACGTATAAAATAATAAACGAAATTATACAACATAATTTGAAGTAGAGACTGATCTTGACAAGGAATACTTAGACATAGTATTTTATAGTATGTAATATATTCTGGAGTATATACTATGTAACGATGAGTCCAAGCCATCACCGTTAAACCAGCGTGCGCGCGAACCAACCAATGTAGTAGGAGTGTATCGACAGTAGAAAGGGCAAAACTAATTACCAAGCTCCGCTATATAAACCGCAACATTTCCTCATAGAGGCAGAATCGACAGGTGTTGACTGAAGGTTCTCTTCTTCCCTACCCCGGCTTGTGGACGTGTTGAGTTCACAAGTTGTTCCGTTCCATACCGACCGCCGTTACCCGAAGAGCGTGTTGAGCTCTTCATTACCCGTACTCCGAAGCAGTCGTGTTGAGACTGTCGAGGAGTGTCCTATTAACCCGAATCACTTAAGGGACGTGTTGAGTTCCTTTCCTTTCGTTGTACCTATCGTCCGCTGTTATTAAATCGATACAACGTTCACGTAAAATTTCAAAAACACACTCGCTTGCTAATAAGACTATTTTCATACGACAAGGTCAAACTTAATTTGAATAAATAGGCCAGGTACTGAGAAGACTAAACTAAATTGTAAATATGTACATAAGATTTTTGTCAATTTAATTTAAGGAAGACAATAAAGTTTTATTTTTATTTTGAACTCTGTCTCTGACTGTCCAAAAGCTACCCGGATAGTGACTACTACGAGAGGACGTTACAAATGGCGCCCGAGCAGAAAAATTCGTTTTAAACAATAATACCGACCGAATTCCGAATTTTATTTTCATGAGACAGTACTACATTTCAAATTTTATTCAAATACAGGGTGATTCACAGTTCAAAAATGACAGACGCTCCGGAAGCGTCGAAGGTTAGTTGGGTGTACCTATTAAAGAAATACAAACTTATAGCCGAATTAACAAACAGACAACAGTCGACGGAAGGGAATTTCAGCGAGCTAAGAGCGAGATTAGTTGCGATCATCAAGGCACCAACTCAAAAAGGCCAAAACCCAGAGGAAATAGAAGAAAACCAGATGGAAGACAGACAAAGAAAGATGGAAATAGTACGCAAATGGGGGTTACACTTTGACGGTTCAAGAGATCCAATAGAATTCATAGAACGGTTGAAAGAACTCCAGACAGCTTACGGCCTACAAGACACCCACGTCTTACAAGCTCTACCAGAAACATTAAACGGGAAAGCATTACTATGGTACAGAAACAATAATAAATATTGGGACGAATTAAAAGACTTCGAACAAGATTTCCGCAATTTCTTCGTTTCCTCCGTTCTCACGCAATCTCTGGAAGCTCAAATCCGGAACCGACTCCAACGAAACAACGAAGGTGTAAAAGACTACATCATTGATATTCAAACAATGATCAGAAGACATGGTGAATTCAATCACCAAGAAGAACTAAACAGGATATACACCAATATGAACCCGAAATACAAGTTGTATATAAAGAGGCAAACGTATCGTCAACACAGGACATCATCAGACTAGCGGAAGAATATGATATGGTCCAAAAAGAAATATATAACAGAAACAATACAAGGTGTGACTGGACACAGGCAAATAGTCGTAATAACAAAATACAGAATTTCGACAGACAGACTTGTTGTTGGAGATGCGGCCGCAGAGGCCACAATAGAAGAAACTGCAGAGCTATCGCTGTACTCTTCTGCAGCCATTGCGGAACCCGAGGAACAACTTCCAATAACTGCCAATATAGAAGCCGACCGGAAAACTCCAACAGGACTGGACGAGAAGGAGGCAACCCAGTCAGCATTTAGAGTCCTCCCTAACAACCTCCAGCTACGCACACTATACAGATCTACGACCCCACACAACGATAACGTTCAGCAACGGTAAAAAGTTAAGAGCACTAATAGACACAGGAGCCCAAAATTCGTTTATAGGACAAAAAGGTAAAAAAATATTGGAACAATGTGGAACAAAAAGCGACAGAAAAGCTTTAAAGATCACGCTGGCAGATGGAAAAACCAGCAACATAGAAATCTGTTTTACAGCAAAATGTTCCATAGACAACGTTTGGAGAAAAGCCAAGCTACATTTTTTACCAAACCTAGCTTCAGAAGTAGTACTGGGAATGCATGAAATAACAAGATGGGGCCTGGATTTATCAAACATCTTAAATAGAAATCGCGTAAGAAGGAGAGAACAATACCAAACCAGGACAGAACACAGATCCAGATCGTACAATGCAGACAATAACCGAATACCGATCAATTCCAGTGTCAATCCCGCTGATCTCACTAATTCCGCCGCAGCATAAAGGAAAAAATACAGACTGAGACTCCCGAACCGGGTGCTGAGGATAAAAACCAATAATTGAAGCCCCACGAAGGAAGACGATTTTTTTTTAAGAAGACGATATTTATTTTTTTTAGGGCGGACATTTTTTATTTCGATGTATTGTAATTTTTTTTTAGGGTAACCAAGTACCTGGCAAGGAATAAAAATAAAAAAATTTTGTTCCAAAATTTTTTTTCCCAGGAAGAGGGGGTGTAACGATGAGTCCAAGCCATCACCGTTAAACCAGCGTGCGCGCGAACCAACCCATGTAGTAGGAGTGTAGTAGGACAGTAGAAAGGGCAAAACTAATTACCAAGCTCCGCTATATAAACCGCAACATTTCCTCATAGAGGCAGAATCGACAGGTGTTGACTGAAGGTTCTCTTCTTCCCTACCCCGGCTTGTGGACGTGTTGAGTTCACAAGTTGTTCCGTTCCATACCGACCGCCGTTACTCGAAGAGCGTGTTGAGCTCTTCATTACCCGTACTCTGAAGCAGTCGTGTTGAGACTGTCGAGGAGTGTCCTATTAACCCGAATCACTTAAGGGACGTGTTGAGTTCCTTTCCTTTCGTTGTACCTATCGTCCGCTGTTAATAAATCGATACAACGTTCACGTAAAATTTCAAAAACACACTCGCTTGTCGATAAGACTATTTTCATACGACAAGGTCAAACTTAATTTGAATAAATAGGCCAGGTACTGAGAAGACTAAACTAAATTGTAAATATGTACATAAGATTTTTGTCAATTTAATTTAAGGAAGACAATAAAGTTTTATTTTTATTTTGAACTCTGTCTCTGACTGTCCAAAAGCTACCCGGATAGTGACTCCTACGAGAGGACGTCACAACTACATACGAGCCAATATGCTGTATTAATCCTGTGTGGGCGATATTGGTATATTTAATGTATGGATATATCGTTGCCATCCCTATTATGCACGTATTTAAAAATGATAAATGAAAAAAATATATTGGAGGTAAGTACATACTTTAATGTGCAGTAGTGACAATAAAATTATTTCTTACATGTTGGCGTTTCGTGGTAAAAATGAAGCATTTTTTTGTAAAAATAATGGTAATTATATAGGTGATTTGTAATATTTATCGAGTTCCTTTGAACTGCAACATTGGTACAAGAAACTATTTATCCCTATAATATGTGATGAATTTATTTCTATTATATCAAAAGATTTAAAACTCATTATAGTGAACTAAATAAAGGAAGCCAAATTTTACTCTCTAATTATTGATTCAACACCAGATATATCTCACATAGATCAGCTTACCGTCATTCTTCACTATGTTCTTCTAAGTGGTATAAAAGGATTTTTTGGGATTTCTATTTATATTTTCTGATACTGGTGAAAACTTAGAGAACGTTATTTTAGAATTTTTAAATAATTTAGGTTTAGGCTTTCTGATGGCTTTATATGTTATATAAAGGTCATTGTAAAAAAACAGAGATGGAACTAGATTCTCGATTCAAATAGTCAAAAAATTAAAGCACAGCTTACTAAAATAGGAAATACGCCTATTTAAGATATTCCAAGGTACAAAGCAGCACCTAGCATATAATGACGAAATATATGTTATAAGAAACTCACTATTTTATGTAAACGATATCTTCAATAAGGTTCAGAGAGCACAAAAAAAGTTTCACTTGAAATCATTGAAGTGAAAACCAAATAGAGCAAATAAAGAGAAGAGAACGATTCAATAAATCTAGATAAAACATTAAAGTATTTACTATTTAAATTGGAATAAGCCACAATTAAAGTTTAAAGTACGTTTATTGACGTTTCAATTTCCACTTCGGAAATCGTTCTCAAAATACAAACATCAGTAAATTAAACAAATTTTGTTTTTTGGTGAAGAAATTCTTCTAATAATTTAATTTTATCTGACCCATTTATATTGACAATTCAGGCATACATTATATTATAGTTTAAAGTAGACGACTTTAAAATGATATTGCCAATATTGTTGAGTTGCGTTCCTGGGACAACTTTACTTTTAAGATAGTTCATTCGATTAAATGAAATCAATTTTAACTTGCGAATATCCGTCAGACAAAAATCATAGCATGTAATTAGTCTTTAAAAAGGCAAACACATGCCATGATGACAGTAAAACTCTCCTGTTAGTGATTCCTATCTTCATTATCCCATAAGTGTTTACACATTTGAGATCTATCTATTCGGGATAGTATTATGAGGTTTTTTTCCTGGTTTTTCCCCTTATAATTTACTGTGGAATCACTAACAGGGGAGCTTTACTGTCAACATGGCATGTGTTTGTCTTTTTAAAGACGAATTACATGCTATGATTTTTTGACGGATATTCTCAAGTTAAGATTGATTTCATGTACTCGAATGAACTATCTTACAAGTAAAGCCGTCCCATGAACGCAACTCAACAATATTGGTAATATCATTTTTAAAGTCGTCTACTTTAAAATGTATAATGTATGTCTGACTTGTCAATATAAATCAGTCAGATAAAATTAAATTATTCGAAGAATTTTTTCACCATCTTTTCCAAAGTGGAAATTAAAACGTAAACAAACATACTTTAACCTTTAATTGTGGCTAAAATAGATTCAGAACAATATTAAAAAAACATTAAAATCCTCATGTTATCGCTGCAAATCCGTATATAATGAGAACCCATGCTAAATAAAGAAAGCTCTTATAACAATATGGTTTAGGAAAATAAACCGCAACGACTAAGGCAGATCAGACTCATGCACTATAGTATAGGTCATTTCCAGAGGTAATGTGCTAATTGTACGTAAAATAAATATTTTTAGGGTAGATCTTTTACAGCAGTTGTGGTTCAAATACACCTAAAGCTAAAAACTGTCGATGTTTGTATGAAAGAAGACTATTTCATTTTTTATGCAACTTTAATCTAATCCACAAGGAAAATGAAATTAGTGTTGTTAACTGTATACCATGAATCACAAAAGTTTAATTAAAATATATATATATATATATAATATATAGATATATTAATTATATATATATATTTTATATATATATAATAGGTATATAATTAAACAGACTCTTTTGGTCTACATCACATAACGTTTTCGGACCAAAAAGTCCAACATCAGTGAATTATTACCAGGTATACATGAGTCAAGCTACCAAAATTCTGGGTAAGTTGTAAGTAGTTGAAAAGATGTGTTATTAAAGTATATAACAGGTACTATACATAACAGCTTAAAGACTCCCAATAAAGGTTGTTGCTGACTCTCAGACCATGTCTGAATACGTTCTAGATGGCATGTCAGTTGCCATAGTCCGATAGATTTCCTTCGAATCATCAAATTTTCATGGTTTGTTGTAATTTTTTCCTCAACTAATTTTTCCAGTTTAATATTCTTTGTAATGAAAAATTTTTGTTTGTCAACATGTAATATATCACTGATTTGTGTCCGCTTGATAAAAGTATACTTTTGTCGATCTTGCCTACTGAAATATGTTATTATTTATTGTGTATTCATCTTATGCGTCCACATTTTTAAGGGTTTTCCGTTTTTATGTTGTATACTTTTAAGATTTACTTCATACCTGGTGCTATGTCGTTGCTAAATCTTGTGACCTGTGACCTTTTTACCTCATTTGAATGGCGCAAATGTCTGCATGTGTTTCATTAATTCTGTTATTGTCCGGACACTCAGCACTAAACCATGCAGTGGCGTAACCGGAGGGGGGCGCTACCCAGAAACCCTCTAGTAGTTGTAACCCCCTTCCATCAAGATATCATTCTCGTTATAGTTGAAACCAGGCAACTAGGCCATCTTGTTTAGGAAGGGCCACATTAGTTTAATTTAATTCAAAATTAATGATTACAATAAGTCTAAAACTAAAGGTAAAACTCCTTACAAATTAGACTATTACTCTGTCAACCGAGATCTGTACCGATTTTGGACAAATTTGGCTTGTCTCTAGACTTTGGGTATCTTCATAATTTGAATACAGTTGTTCATCATCCGGATAAGCCATTGTAGTATTTTTACTATATGGTGGATCCAAGCTCAACGTCGTTTAAAAGTTCTCTCAGCTGACTGGTTTTGTTCTTTCTTACTTTAAGTTTTTCTTTGCTTCGTTTTCGATAGAAATAGCATGTCTATATCTATAATGGGGTTTTTAGCGATCAGCTTTATACCAAGTGCCCTAGGTTAGGCCCTATATGTGTTTCCTGCTCTAGAAATAATTCAGATTCGTGTTTAGCGCATATGTCTGATAAGTTTAAGTAAAGTTTCATTATCTCTAGATATACCCTTAACAGTTGTTATTAGAATAGTTGGTCCTAAAAAGCACCAATTTGACAAAATCATATTAAAGGGGTGACTGAAGAATTAGGCGATTAATTAATTAATCATTACCCGGGGTATGTCCGATTGCGGTGGTCTTATTAGTACTTCAATCTTCGTACAAGCTCGTTCTTTAAACCCCATAAGTAATGTCTAATCTTTTACTTTTTATTAAAAATTTAAATTTTACATGCCGTGTATTACTTTTGACGATATTTCGAATCAGATTTGTATAGTATAATTTTAGGTATTAAAGACTTAATTTAAAATAACTTATTTTTAACAACTTAGGTATTAAAACTGTGATATCGGTCGCAACTCGTATATAGGGATTTAAAAAAGGTGAACGAATTAGCGTTACAGCTGATTTGAAAACTAAATATTATGAAAGGAATCGGGGATATTATATTACACAAACTAAACCGCTTGTCTACAAAAAAAAATCGGGGAAAATATGATACGGCTGGAAAGACTAATGACTTAGCTAATTGCCGCATAAATATCAATGTAATTAGGATGATTTTGTATATTTATAAATATACAAAATAATATTATATTATACATTATACCCATACAGATACAATAGTAAAATAAAACTACAGCTATTACACAATATATTAAATACTTATTTAGATAAACGTAAAATGGTCCACTGAACGTTAACGATAAATGTTTCAAATAAAGGTTAAAACATGTTTTCCAATTCGCGGTAAAAGATTTATTAGAGTTAAGCATAAAAGATAAATTCGTAACAAAATTCATATTATTATTCAAACGGCACTCGATACAGTAGCAAAGTAATTTTGGCAACAAATATGTAGATTGTACCTTACTCCTTTGACACACAGAAACCACAAAAGAATCAGCTATAGCGCAAAGCTACCCCTTAACCAAGACACGACTCTCTTGTTTGACAGATAGAACTCGTCTCTTCGATAACTGAGCTGCCACCTCATCTACTGGATAGAACGACTGTCTTTGATGATTAAGCAGCCTTCATCCCTACTGAATGGAATGATTGTCTTTGATGACTGAGCAGCCTCCAACCTTATTGGATGGAATGACTCTCTGTTACTGGGCTAATTATACGAGAAGAATCAAAACTAACAAAAAGTCTATTGACATTATAATAATGCTTTATGTAGTTGCAGAACTACAATAGTAACAACAAAAACTTCGATAAATTCAATACGAAAAAGCGGAAAAAATGGGTCCTCCATATAAACGAGGATAAAAAAATATATCATAAAAAGAGAAACATGATAAGACATACTATGTCAATAGACCAGTACAACTTTGAAATGGTTCATCGGTCTAATTATGTGTGAACTAAAATCACTGTTAATAAAAACATTACAAACGAGATTAACAACAGAATATTACTGGCAATCGCTCATTTTTAAGCAAAAAATTATGGACGACGAAAAAAACAAAATAACAGCCGATTGAGCGTTGCAGAAAGAAGAATATTATTAAAGAAATATATGAACCTGTTATGGATAAAATCACAAATAAATACAAAGTGCGAAACAACTGGCAACTATTTGATTATTATATAACCAGCCAGATAAAGTAAAAACATAAATAACATCTTGCAATACCTATCTTGTATCTACGCAATACCTTGTAAAATAATATTGTACATTTTTGAGAACGAACTCCTATTTAAACATCGAAACGCCAAATAAAATATGTATTAATAAATATTGTGTCATATTTCTTGTATTCTATCCAAAAAATAAAAAAAAAATAAAGTTGGACATATTAAGATGGATAACTGAATACTATAGAGTACAGTTAGTTGGAGCTACCGAATATTTTAATACAATCAAACTTGGTGTGAACATTTTGGTTAAAAGAATAAATTTGATTTTTATACTACACATGTAGTTGACGTTTCTATATCCAAATTCCTTTTTTAGTTCTTTTCTAGACACGTACTAAACAAATTTTTGTTTATATTGCAATTTCTTCTTTTTGTTGATTTAATAGTGATATGAAGATATCAGTTTGATACATAGACATAAAATACAAATGGACTAACTGTTGCAATAAAGATCCCTTTCTCCAGTGCGACAGAGAAAAGTGACGAAAAGTAGACTAGCGTCTAGAACCTGACCTACTCTTATGTGCAGACTTGCGCAGTTTCATTTATTTGACATAATATCTATGTTAAAAAAATATAGGTACATATCT